>CM065594.1:280876852-280991533 GCA_033119425.1 Bufotes viridis | reverse complement strand
ACGTCTCTGATGATGACGAAACACAGGTGCCAACTGCTGCGTCTTTCTGCAGTGTGCAGACCGAACAGGAGGTCAGGGAGGAAGACTGTGTGGAAGACGATGCAGGGGACGATGAGGTCCTAGACCCCACATGGAATGAAGGTCGTGCCACTGACTTTCATAGTTCAGAGGAAGAGGCAGTGGTGAGACCGAGCCAACAGCGTAGCAAAAGAGAGAGCAGGGGGCAAAAGCAGAACAGCCGCCTCCAAGAGAGTTCGCCTGCTACTGCCACCAGGGACCGAGCACCCCAAAGGCAGCTTCAAGGAGTTCCCTGGCATGGCACTTCTTTAAACAATGTGCTGACGACAAGACCCGAGTGGTTTGCACACTGTGCCATCAGATCCTGAAGCGAGGCATTAACGTTCTGAACCTTAGCACAACCTGCATGACCAGGCATCTACATGCAAAGCATGAACTTCAGTGGAGTAAACACCTTAAAAGCAAGGAACTCACTCAGGCTCCCCCTGATCCCTCTTCTGCTGCTGTCTCGGCCTCTTCCTCGGCCTCGGGAGGAATGTTGGCACCTGCCGCCCACCAAACAGAGGATGTGCCACCGACAACACCACCTGCGTCACCAAGCATCTCCACCATGTCACACGGTAGCGTTCAGCACTCCATCTCACAAACCTTGGAGAGAAAGCGTAAATTCCCACCTAGCCACCCTCGAGCCCTGGGCCTGAATGCCAGCATTTCTAAACTACTGGCCTTTGAAATGCTGTCATTCAGGCTGGCGGACACAGACAGCTTCAAACAGCTGATGTCCATGGCTGTCCCACAGTATGTTGTTCCCAGCCGCCACTACTTCTCCAAGGCAGCCGTGCCTTCCCTGCACAACCAAGTATCCGATAAAATCAAGTGTGCACTGCGCAACGCCATCTGTGGCAAGGTCCACCTAACCACAGATACGTGGACCAGTAAGCATGGCCAGGGACGCTATATCTCCCTAACTGCACACTGGGTAAATGTAGTGGCGGTGGGCCCCAGGCGGAGAGTTCCTTGGCGCACGTCCTTCCGCCGCCAAGGATTGCAGGGCATCATTCTTTCCCTCCTGTAGCCTCTTCCTCCTACTCAGCTTCCTCCTCCTCTGCTTCCACCAGCTCATCCAGTCAGCCACACACCTTCACCACCAACTTCAGCACAGCCCAGGGTAAATGTCAGCAGGCCATTCTGAAACTCATATGTTAGGGGGACAGGCCCCACACCGCGCAGGAGTTGTGGCGGGGTATTGAACAACAGACCGACGAGTGGTTTCTGCCGGTGGGCCTCAAGCCCGGCCTGGTGGTGTGCGATAATGAGCGAAATCTCGTCGCAGCTCTGGGACTAGCCGGTTTGACGCACATCCCTTGCCTGGCGCATGTGCTGAATTTGGTGGTGCAGAAGTTCATTCACAACTACCCCGACATGTCAGAGCTGCTGCATAAAGTGCGGGCCGTCTGTGCGCGCTTCCGGCGTTCACATCCTGCCACTGCTCGCCTGTCTGCGCTACAGCGGAACTTCAGCCTTCCCGCTCACCGCCTCATATGTGACGTGCCCACCAGGTGGAACTCCACCTTGCACATGCTGGAGACTGTGCGAGCAGCAGCAGGCCATAGTGGAGTTTCAGCTGCAGCACGCACGCGTCAGTCGGTCAGTCGCACTGCGGAACAGCAGCACTTCACCACCAATGATTGGACCTCCATGCGACACCTGTGTGCCCTGTTGCGCTGTTTCGAGTACTCCACCAACATGGCCAGTGGCGATGACACCGTTATAAGCGTTACAATACTACTTCTATGTCTCCTTGAGAAAATGCTTAGGGCGATGATGGAAGAGGAGGTGGCCCAGGAGGAGGAGGAGGATGAGGGGTCATTTTTAGCACTTTCAGGCCAGTCTGTTAGAAGTGGCTAAGAGGGAAGTTTTTTGCAACAGCAGAGGCCAGGTACAAATGTGGCCAGCCAGGGCCCACTACTGGAGGACGAGGAGGATGAGGAGGAGGTGAAGGAGGATGAGGATGAAGCAGGTTCACAGCGGGGTGGCACCCGACACAGCTCAGGCCCATTACTGGTGCATGGCTGGGGGGATACGGAGGACGATGATGATACGCCTCCCACAGAGGACAGCTTGTCCTTACCTCTGGGGAGCCTGGCACACATGAGCGACTACATGCTGCAGTGCCTGCGCAACGACAGCAGAGTTGCCCACATTTTAACGTGTGCGGACTACTGGGTTGCCACCCTGCTGGATCCCCAGTACAAAGACAATGTGCCCACCTTACTTCCTGCACTGGAGCGTGATAGGAAGATGCGCGAGTACAAGCGCACGCTGGTAGAGGCGCTCCTGAGAGCATTCCCAAATGTCAGCAAGAGGTCGCCAACGCAGCTGTGTCACGGCCAGCTCCTCTGAGGGCAGGGTTAGCATGGCAGAAATGTGTAAAAGTTTTGTCCCCACGCCACAGCTAACTGCACCACCACCTGATGCGGAACGTGTTAGCAGGAGGCAGCATTTCACTAACATGGTTGAACAGTACGTCTGCACACCCCTCCACGTACTGACTGATGGTTCGGCCCCATTCAACTTCTGGGTCTCCAAATTGTCCACGTGGCCAGAGTTAGCATTTTATGCCTTGGAGGTGCTGGCCTGCCCGGCGGCCAGCGTTTTGTCTGAATGTGTATTCAGCACGGCAGGGGGCGTCATTACTGACAAACGCAGCCGCCTGTCCACAGCCAACGTGGACAAGCTGACGTTCATAAAAATGAACCAGGCATGGATCCCACAGGACCTGTGCCTCCCTTGTGCAGAATAGACATTTATAACTGCCTCCCCCTCAACCATGTATTCTTGTACTCCGGGGCACTTATTTATTGAATCCTCATTTTTTTAACTTTACCATGATCTTGCGGTGCAACCCAAAGTTGAATGAACCTCTCCTCTGTCTGGGTGGTGGGGCCGAAATAACTGAGAGTGGCCTTCTTCGGTGGTGGTTGATATGACGCATGATTCCTTGCTGTGGGACCTCTCTCCTCTGTCTGGGTGCTGGGCCGAAATAACTGAGAGTGGCCTTTTCCGGTGGTGGTTGATATGACGCATGATTCCTTGCTGTGGGACCTCTCTCCTCTGTCTGGGTGCTGGGCCGAAATAACTGAGAGTGGCCTTCTCCGTTGGTGGTTGATATGACGCATGATTCCTTGCTGTGGGACCTCTCTCCTCTGTCTGGGTGCTGGGCCGAAATAACTGAGAGTGGCCTTCTCCGCTGGTGGTTGATATGGCGCATGATTCCTTGCTGTGGGACCTCTCTCCTCTGTCTGGGTGCTGGGCCGAAATAACTGAGAGTGGCCTTCTCCGGTGGTGGTTGATATGACGCATGATTCCTTGCTGTGGGACCTCTCTCCTCTGTCTGGGTGCTGGGCCGAAATAACTGAGAGTGGCCTTCTCCGGTTGTGGGTGATATGACGCATGATTCCTTGCTGTGGGATCTCTCTCCTCTGTCTGGGTGCTGGGCCAAAATAACTGAAAGTGGCCCTCTCCGGTGATGGGTGATATGACGCATGATTCCTTGCTGTGGGACCTTTCTCCTCTGTCTGGGTGCTGGGCCGAAATAACTGAGAGTGGCCTTCTTCGGTGGTGGTTGATATGACGCATGATTCCTTGCTGTGGGATCTCTCTCCTCTGTCTGGGTGCTGGGCCGAAATAACTGAGAGTGGCCTTCTCCGCTGGTGGTTGATATGACGCATGATTCCTTGCTGTGGGACCTCTCTCCTCTGTCTGGGTGCTGGGCCGAAATAACCGAGAGTGGCCTTCTTCGGTGGTGGTTGATATGACGCATGATTCCTTGCTGTGGGACCTCTCTCCTCTGTCTGGGTGCTGGGCTGAAATAACTGAGAGTGGCCTTCTCCGGTGGTGGGTGATATGACGCATGATTCCTTGCTGTGGGACCTCTCTCCTCTGTCTGGGTGCTGGGCCAAAGTAACTGAAAGTGGCTTTCTCCAGTGTTGGGTGATATGACGCATGATTCCTTGCAGTGGGACCTCTCTCCAATTGATATTGGTTAAATTTTATTTATTTTATTTTAATTCATTTCCCTATCCACATTTGTTTGCAGGGGATTTACCTACATTTTGCTGCCTTTGGCCGCCCTCTAGCCCGTTCCTGGACTATTTTACAGCCTTTTTAGTGCCTAAAAGTTCGGGTCCCCATTGACTTCAATGGGGTTCGGGTTTGGGATAAAGTTCGGGTCGAGTTCGGATCCTGAACCCGAACATTTTCGGGAAGTTCGGCCGAACTTCCCGAACCCGAACTTCCAGGTGTTTGCTCATCTCTAGTGGTGAGATGACAGCAGCATGAAGAGACCATAGACTAGTGAGTTGGCAGCAGCATGAGAAGTCCATAGAGTGGCCCAATGATAGAGTGTTGAGGTAGCAGCAGCATGAGGAGACCACAGAGTGGTCCAGGGACATAGTGGTGAGCTGGCAGCATGAGGAGACCACAGAGTGCCACAAGGAAAGAGTGTTGAGGTAGCAGCAGCATGAGGAGACCACACATTAGTGAGGTGGCAGCAGCATGAGGAGAACACAGAGTGGCCCAGTAACATAGTGGTGAGCTGGCAGCCACATGAGGAGACCTCAGAGTGGCCCATTGACATAGTGGTGAACTGGTAGTAGCATGAGGAGACCACAGACGGGTGAGGTGGCAGCAGCATGAGGAGACCACAAAGTGGCCCAGTGACATAGTGGTGAGCTGGCAGCAGCATGAGGAGACCACAAAGTGGCCCAGTGACATAGTGGTGAGATAGCAGCAGTATTAGGAGGCCACAAAGTGACCCAGTGACTTTGTGGTGAGGCAGCATGAGGAGACCACAGAGTGGTGAGGAGGCAGCAGCATGAGGAGACCAGAGATTGGCCCACTGATATAGTGGTGAGCTGGCAGCACCATGAGGAGACCACAAAGTGCCACAATGAAGGAGTGTTGAGGTAGGAGCAACATGAGGAGATCACACAGTGTTAAGGTAGCAGCAGCTTGAGGAGACCGCAGAGTGGTGAGGTGGCAGCAGCATGAGGAGACCACAGAGTGGCCCAATAACATAGTGGTAAGCTAGCAACAGCATGAGGAGACCACAGAGTGGTGAAGAGGCAGCAGCATGAGACCACAGATTGGCCCATTGATATAGTGCCACAATGAAAGAGTGTTGAGGTGGCAGCAGCATGAGGAGACCACAGAGTGGTCAAGTCACATAGTGGTGAGCTGGCAGCAGCATGAGGAGACCACAGACTAGTGAGTTGGCAGCAGCATGAGAAGTCCACAGAGTGGCCCAATGATAGAGTGTTGAGGTAGCAGCAGCATGAGGAGACCACAGAGTGGTCCAGTGACAGAGTGTTGAGGAAGCAGCAACATGAGGAGACAAAAGATTGGCCCAGTGACATAGTGGTGAGCTGGCAGCAGCATGAGGAGACCACAGAGTTCCACAATGAAAGAGTGTTGAGGTAGCAGCAGCATGAGGAGACCACACATTAGTGAGGTGGCAGCATGAGGAGAACACAGAGTGGCCTAGTCACATAGTGGTGAGCTGGCAGTCGCATGAGGAGACCTCAGAGTGGCCCATTGACATAGTGTTGAGCTGGTAGTAGCATGAGGAGACCACAGACTGGTGAGGTGGCAGCAGCATGAGGAGACCACAAAGTGGCCCAGTGACATAGTGGTGAGCTGGCAGCAGCATGAGGAGACCACAAAGTGGCACAGTGACATAGTGGTGAGATGGCAGCAGCATGAGGAGAACACAAACTGGCCCAGTGAAAAGGTGGTGAGCTGGCAGCAGCATGAAGAGACCACAGACTGGTGAGGAGGCAGCAACATAAGGAGACCACATAGTGGCCCAGTGACATAGTGGTGAGCTAGCAGCAGCATGAGGAGACCACAGAGTGGTGAGCTGGCAGCAGCATGAGGACACCACAGATTGGCGCAGTGACATAGTGGTGAGCTGGCAGCAGCATGAGAAGACCACAAAGTGGCACAGTGAAAAGGTGGTGAGCTAGCAGCAGCATGAAGAGACCACAGACTGGTTAGGTGGAAGCAGAAGCATAAGGAGACCACAGAGTGGCCCAGTGACATAGTTGTGAGCTGGCGGCAGCATGAGGAGACCACAGAGTGGTGAGCTGGCAGCAGCATGAGGAGACCACAGAGTGGCCAAGTGACATAGTGGTGAGCTGGCAGCAGCATGAGGAAACCACAGAGTGCCACAATGAAAGAGTGTTGAGGTAGCAGCAGTATGAGGAGACCACACATTGGTGAGGTGGCAGCAGCATGAGGAGACCTCACAGTGGCCCGTTGACATAGTGGTGAGCTGGTAGCAACATGAGGAGAACACAGACTGGTGAGGGGGCAGCAGCATGAGGAGATCATAGAGTGGCCTAGTGACATAGTGGTGAGGTGGCAGCAGCATGAGGAGACCACAGAGTTGTGAGGTGGCAGCAGCATTATGATACCACAGAGTGGCCCAGTGACATAGTGGTAAGCTTGCAGCAGCATGAGAAAACCACAGAGTGGTGAGGTGGCAGCAGCATGAGGAGACCACAAAGTAGCCCAGTGACATAGTGGTGAGCTAGCAGCAGCATGAGGAGACCACAGAGTGGTGAGGTGGCAGCAGCATAAGGAGACCACAGAGTGGCCCAGTGACCTAATGGTGGCACCAGCATGAGGAGACCATAGAGTGGTGAGGTGGCAGCAGCATGAGGAGTCGACAAAGTGACCCAGTGACATAGTGTTGAGGTGGCAGCAGCATGAGGAGACCATAGAGTGTTGAGTTGGCAGCAGCATGAGAGGTCCACAGAATGGCCCAATCACAGAGTGTTGAGGTAGCAGCTGCATGAGGAGACCAAAGAGTGGCCCAGTGACAGAGTGGTGAGGTGGCAACAGCATGAGGAGACCAAAGAGTGGCACTGAGACTAAATGGTGAGCTGGCAGCAGCATAAAGAAACCACAGAGTGGTGAGGTGGCAGTAGCCAAACAGTGGCCCATTGACATAGTGGGGAGGTGGTAGCAGCACGAGGAGACCACAGAGTGGCCCAGTGAAGAAGTGTTGAGGTGGCAGCAGCATGAGGAGACCACAGAGTGGCCCACTGACAGAGTGGTGAGGTGGCAGCAGCATGAGCAGACCACAGAGTAGTTAGGTGGCAGCAGCATGAGGAGACCACAGAGTGGCCCAGTGACATAGTGTTCAGATGGCAGCAGCATGAGAAGACCACAGAGTCACCACAGAATGGCTTATAGAACGTATGCATATTTCCTATTAATACACCCTGTAAATAGCTGTAGTACAATGTAACCACCACTGAATGGCAATTATGACACATAGTTTTTCAATTTTTTTTACCCCCTATTAATACACCCCCCAAAAAATGTGAAACAATGTAAAATCACAGCAGAACGGCTAATAGGACTTACACATTTTTCCTAATTATACATCCAGTAAATCGCTGTATCACACAGTACTTGACCCCCAATAACAAGCAAGGTTTGCTGGAATTACTGAGCTATAATATAGTGCAAACAAACTAAAAGCAGCAGTATAACTGAAATTGGATCCCCAAATAGTGCAGCAAGGTGTAATAGAATCACTCCTATTATCCAGGCTGCTGATTGGCTGCATGCATGGCATTGTGTGTGATCCCTTGTTCCCAGAGATCTTTGCTCCATGTCCTAACATGTGCAGCAGCCATTTTAGGAAAAAATGCGATTTGTTACCACAAAGCGTGAGGAACTTTTTTCTGAAATTCGGATCAATTTCCACATCATCAACTTCGATTCGCTCATCTCTAGTCATCAGCATAGAGATGGTACCGAAAACCAAATCTACTCATAGACTGTCCAATATTTCCCAGTCTATAAAAGAAAGTGATAACATTACTAATAAATATACACAGGGAAAGGAATAAAGAAGAGCGAGAAACTAACAGGATCCAGGAAATACATAAAAAGCTCAATCACATCTATTTGTGACAGGACTGTGAAAACTGCTCCGCTCATTAAGGGTTAAATGCCTGCAGTAATACGGGGTTAATTACCCCTCTGCCCCAGTAATCCTGACAGACAGTGGCGGTGACTCTACACATACCTCCACCTGCACCGCTGGACACGTATATGTATGTGTGACGTGTATGTAGCGGGGCTGTCTCTGTGTGATGTGTATGTAGCGGAGCTGTCTCTATGTGATGTGTATGTAGCGGAGCTGTCTCTGTGTGATGTGTGTGTAGCGGAGCTGTCTCTGTGTGACGTGTATGTAGCGGGGCTGTCTCTGTGTGATGTGTATGTAGCGGTGTTGTCTCTGTGTGATGTGTATGTAGCGGAGCTGTCTCTGTGTGACGTGTATGTAGTGGAGCTGTCTCTGTGTGATGTGTATGTAGAGGAGCTGTCTCTATGTGATGTGTATGTAGCGGAGCTGTCTCTATGTGATGTGTATGTAGCGGAGCTGTCTCTATGTGATGTGTATGTAGCGGAGCTGTCTCTGTGTGACGTGTATGTAGCGGAGCTGTCTCTGTGTGATGTGTATGTAGCGGAGCTGTGTCTGTGTGATGTGTATGTAGTGGAGCTGTCTCTGTGTGATGTGTATGTAGCGGAGCTGTCTCTATGTGATGTGTATGTAACGGAGCTGTCTCTGTGTGATGTGTATGTAGCGGAGCTGTGTCTGTGTGATGTGTATGTAGTGGAGCTGTCTCTGTGTGATGTGTATGTAGTGGAGCTGTCTCTGTGTGATGTGTATGTAGCGGAGCTGTCTCTGTGTGATATGTATGTAGCAGAGCTGTCTCTGTTTGACGTGTATGTAGCGGGGCTGTCTCTATGTGATGTGTATGTAGCGGAGCTGTCTCTGTGTGATGTGTATGTAGCAGAGCTGTCTCTGTGTGATGTGTATGTAGCGGAGCTGTCTCTGTGTGATGTGTATGTAGCGGAGCTGTCTCTGTGTGATGTGTATGTAGCGGAGCTGTCTCTGTGTGATGTGTATGTAGCGGAGCTGTCTCTGTGTGATGTGTATGTAGTGGAGCTGTCTCTGTGTATAAGGGAGAGGGAGACTAGTGGGCTAAAGAACCTTTCATGATGTCATTACCATGTGACCATGTGTGGGAGGAGTCAGAACGCAAAGTATGCTGCAGGAAGGGGAAAAGGACCTGTGATGATCTGATAACCATGACATCATATCGGGGAGGAGTCAGGGGATCACATGACCAGATGCTGCTGTGCTGGTTGTGATTGGTGCTGGATGAACTGAGGTTTATGGGGGATTTATCAAAACTGGTGTAAAGGCAAACTGGCCTAGTTACCCATAGCAACCAATCAGATTTCACCTTTCATTTACCAGAGCTTTTTGAGAAAATGAAAGGTGGAATTTAATTGGTTGCTATGGGCAACTAGGCCAGTTTTCCTTTACACCAGTGATAAATCTCTCCCATATGTTGTATCAGGATGGAATTACTCTGTGTATGTGGCGGAGCTGTCTCTGTGTGACATGTATGTAGTAGAGCTGTGTGTGTGATGTGTATGTAGCGGTGCTGTCTCTGTGTGATGTGTATGTAGCGGAGCTGTCTCTGTGTGACGTGTATGTAGCAGAGCTGTCTCTGTGTGATGTGTATGTAGCGGAGCTGTCTCTGTGTGATGTGTATGTGGCGGAGCTGTCTCTGTTTAATGTGTATGTAGCGGAGCTGTCTCTGTGTGATGTGTATGTAGCAGAGCTGTCTCTGTATGATGTGTATGTAGCAGAGCTGTCTCTGTGTGATATGTATGTGGCGGAGCTGTCTCTGTGTGATGTGTATGTAGTGGAGCTGTCTCTGTGTGATGTGTATGTAGCAGAGCTGTCTCTGTATGATGTGTATGTAGCAGAGCTGTCTCTGTGTGATATGTATGTAGCGGAGCTGTCTCTGTGTGATGTGTATGTAGCAGAGCTGTCTCTGTGTGATGTGTATGTAGCAGAGCTGTCTCTGTGTGATGTGTATGTAGCAGAGCTGTCTCTGTGTGATGTGTATGTAACGGAGCTGTCTCTGTGTGATGTGTATGTAGTAGAGCTGTCTCTGTGTGACGTGTATGTAGAGGAGCTGTCTCTGTGTGATGTGTATGTAGCACAGCTGTCTCTGTGTGATGTGTATGTAGCGGAGCTGTCTCTGTGTGATGTGTATGTAGCAGAGCTGTCTCTGTGTGACGTGTATGTAGCAGAGCTGTCTCTGTGTGATGTGTATGTAGCGGAGCTGTCTCTGTGTGATGTGTATGTAGCGGAGCTGTCTCTGTGTGATGTGTATGTAGCGGAGCTGTCTCTGTGTGATGTGTATGTAGCGGAGCTGTCTCTGTGTGATGTGTATGTAGCGGAGCTGTCTCTGTGTGATGTGTATGTAGCGGAGCTGTCTCTGTGTGATGTGTATGTAGCAGAGCTGTCTCTGTGTGATGTGTACATAGTGGAGCTGTCTCTGTGTGATGTGTATGTAGCGGAGCTGTCTCTCTGTGATGTGTATGTAGCGGAGCTGTCTCTGTGTGATGTGTATGTAGCAGAGCTGTCTCTGTGTGATGTGTATGTAGCGGAGCTGTCTTTGTGTGATGTGTATGTAGAGGAGCTGTCTCTGAGCGATGTGTATATAGCAGAGCTGTCTCTCTGTGATGTGTATGTAGTGGAGCTGTCTCTGTGTGACGTGTATGTAGCAGAGCTGTCTCTGTGTGATGTGTATGTAGCGGAGCTGTCTCTGTGTGATGTATATGTAGAGGAGCTGTCTCTGTGTGATGTATATGTAGCGGAGCTGGTCTCTGTGGGATGTGTATGTAGCGGAGCTGTCTCTGTGTGATGTGTATGTAGTGGAGCTGTCTCTGTGTGATGTGTATGTAGAGGAGCTGTCTCTGTGTGATGTGTATGTAGCGGAGCTGTCTCTGTGTGATGTGTATGTAGCACAGCTGTCTCTGTGTGATGTGTATGTAGCAGAGCTGTCTCTGTGTGATGTGTATGTAGCGGAGCTGTCTTTGTGTGATGTGTATGTAGAGGAGCTGTCTCTGAGCGATGTGTATATAGCAGAGCTGTCTCTCTGTGATGTGTATGTAGTGGAGCTGTCTCTGTGTGATGTGTATGTAGAGGAGCTGTCTCTGTGTGATGTGTATGTAGAGGAGCTGTCTCTGTGTGATGTGTATGTAGCGGAGCTGTCTCTGTGTGATGTGTATGTAGCGGAGCTATCTCTGTGTGATGTGTATGTAGTGGAGCTGTCTCTGTGTGATGTGTATGTAGAGGAGCTGTCTCTGTGTGATGTGTATGTAGCGGAGCTGTCTCTGTGTGATGTGTATGTAGCACAGCTGTCTCTGTGTGATGTGTATGTAGCAGAGCTGTCTCTGTGTGGTATGTATGTAGCACAGCTGTCTCTGTGTGATGTGTATGTAGCAGAGCTGTCTCTGTGTGGTATGTATGTAGCAGAGCTGTCTCTGTGTGATGTGTATGTAGCTGTGATGTGAATCCTAAACTGTGTTGTTGCTTTCTTAACCATTAATCTTTAGTGGCAGACTTTTTTTCCCTTTAGACCGGAGAAAGGTGGCCTTTATAATTTTGCTCCTGTCTGGACCTTGCCTGGGCTGATCCGTTGTAGGCGATTCCGTGACAAGTGACCTGCAATCATTCTTAACTAGTGATGAGCGAGCACCAAAGTGTTCAGGTGTTCGGTTACTTGGTCCATGCATATAGCGATATTCATGCGCACCCGAGTATAATAGAAGTCAATGGGAGACAACCAGGCACCCCCTGCTCGGATGAGGGAAGGGTGCCTGGTCCATTGGAAAAGGTCAGAAAGTGACAGAAAAGCCACCAAAATGGATCTGGAACAGCATGGGGACAATGTCTGGGTGCATCTTGAACTCCAATGTCGCTGCTAGGAACCATTTTGTCCCAGTTGTCCGCCACTTTTACATAGCGACAAAATCACATTTTTAGAGGTAAAATTGTTAGGAAACATTCTTTCCTGGATATTCAATTGTATATACGGTGCAAGTGCTGCCAAAAATTACAAGGAGGAAGCACTCCGATACAACCTGTATATCACATAAAGGAGGGCCTCATTCACATGGTGCTGCAATTGTTCAGGTACACTGCTGCACTCATAAAGCCTATGCACTAAGTGAAAGTGCTGCCAAATTACAAGGAACTGGCACGCCAATACACCCTTTATTACACATAACGAAGGGCATCATACACACCCTTGAAAAATTATCATTGATGTCCCACTCGTGACCCTCAAAAACATTTGGCGCAAGGGCCTGCTGTTTACCCTCTAAAACATTATACTTGAGGGCCTGAAGGTGAGTGGACCCAATAAAAAATTGTAGTGAGGGCCTGAAGGTGAGCGAACCCCATAAAACATTGCAGTAATGGCTTACAGGTGAGCAGACCGTATAAAGCATTGGAGGTGAGGGACTGAAGGTGAGCGAACCCCATAAATCATTGCATTGATGGCCTGCAGGTGAGCAGACCGTATAAAGCATTGGAGGTGAAGGCCTGAAGCCTAGTGAACCCCATAAATCATTGCAGTGATGGCCTACAGGTGAGCAGACCGTATAAAGCATTGGAGGTGAAGGCCTGAAGCCTAGTGAACCCCATAAATCATTGCAGTGATGGCCTACAGGTGAGCAGACGGTATAAAGCATTGGAGGTGAGGGCCTGAAGCCTAGTGAACCCCATAAGACATTGCAGTGATAGGCTACAGGTGAGCAGACCTCATAAAGCATTGGAGGTGAGGGCCTGAAGCCTAGCGAACCCCATAAGTCATTTCAGTGATGGCCGACAGCTGAGCAGACGGTATAAAGCAGGCATGCTCAACCTGCGGCCCTCCAGCTGTTGCAAAACTACAACTCCCAGCATGCCCAAACAGCTTACAGCTATCTGCCTACAGTAAGGCATGGTGGGAGTTGTAGTTTTACAACAGCTGGAGGGCCGCAGGTTGAGCATCCCTGGTATAAAGCATTGGAGGTGAGGGCCTGAAGCCTAGTAAACCCCATAAAATATTGCAGTGATAGGCTACAGGTGAGCAGACGGTATAAAGCATTGGAGGTGAGGGCCTGAAGCCTAGCTAACCCCATAAAATATTTCAGTGATAGGCTACAGGTGAGCAGATGGTATAAAGCATTGGAGGTGAGGGCATGAAGCCTAGTGAACCCCATAAATTATTGCAGTGATGGCCTACAGGTGAGCAGACAGTATAAAGCATTAGAGGTGAGGGCCTGAAGCCTAGCGAACCCCATAAATCATTGCAGTGATGGCCTACAGGTGAGCAGACGGTATAAAGCATTAGAGGTGAAGGCCTGAAGCCTAGTGAACCCCATAAAACATTGCAGTGATGGCCTACCAGTGAGCAGACGGTATAAAGCATTGGAGGTGAGGGCCTGAAGCCTAGAGAACCCCATAAAACATTGCAGTAACAGCCTACAGGTGAGCAGACAGTATAAAGCATTGGAGGTGAGGGCCTGAAGCCTAGCAAACCCCATAAATCATTGCAGTGATGGCCTACAGGTGAGCAGACAGTATAAAGCATTAGAGGTGAGGGCCTGAAGCCTAGCGAACCCCATAAAATATTGCAGTTATGGCCTACAGCTGAGCAGACGGTATAAAGCATTGGAGGTGAGGCCCTGAAGCCTAGCGAACCCCATAAAACATTGCAGTGGTGGCCTACAGGTGAGCAGACGGTATAAAGCATTGGAGGTGAGGGCCTGAAGCCTAGCAAACCCCATAAATCATTGCAGTGATGGCCTACAGGTGAGCAGACGGTATAAAGCATTAGAGGTGAGGGCCTGAAGCCTAGTGAACCCCATCAATCATTGCAGTGATGGGCTACAGGTGAGCAGAAGGTATAAAGCATTGGAGGTGAGGGCCTGAAGCCTAGCAAACCCCATAAATCATTGCAGTGATGGCCTACAGGTGAGCAGACGGTATAAAGCATTAGAGGTGAGGGCCTGAAGCCTAGCGAACCCCATAAATCATTGCAGTGATGGCCTACAGGTGAGCAGACGGTATAAAGCATTAGAGGTGAGGGCCTGAAGTCTAGCGAACCCCATAAATCATTGCAGTGATGGCCTACAGGTGAGCAGACGGTATAAAGCATTAGAGGTGAGGGCATGAAGTCTAGCGAACCCCATAAATCATTGCAGTGATGGCCTACAGGTGAGCAGACGGTATAAAGCATTAGAGGTGAGGGCCTGAAGTCTAGCAAACCCCATAAATCATTGCAGTGATGGCCTACAGGTGAGCAGACGGTATAAAGCATTGGAGGTGAAGGCCTGAAGCCGAGCAAACCCCATAAATCATTGCATTGATGGCCTACCAGTGAGCAGACGGTATAAAGCATTGGAGGTGAAGGCCTGAAGCCTAGCGAACCCCATAAATCATTGCATTGATGGCCTACCAGTGAGCAGACGGTATAAAGCAGGGGTGCACAACCTTTTGTGGTTGGGGGCCCCATTGTCAGCCTAAACCAATTCCAAGGGCCGAAAATAAACTTAAAGAGGTATTACCAACTGAAATACTGTATTTTTGGCATATTGAACATACAGTCTTTATCATAAATGTCTAGTTACAGTTCTAGGACTCCCATCTAATAGGAGAATACATGAAAGATATATGTAAGAAGCCATTAGACATAGACCTACATGTCTTTTACCAGATGTTTGGGGGCCGCACAGAATGGTGTCTAGGGCCACATGCGGCCCCTGGACCGCAGGTTGTGCACCCCTGGTATAAAGCATTGGAGGTGAGGGTCTGAAGCCTAGTGAACCCCATAAAATATTCCAGTGATGGCCGACAGCTGAGCAGATGGTATAAAGCATTGGAGGTGAGGGCCTGAAGCCTAGCGAACCCCATAAATCAGGCATGCTCAACCTGTGGCCCTCCAGCTGTTGCAAAACTACAACTCCCAGCATGCCCGAACAGCCTACAACTATCAGCCTACAGCAAGGCATTGTGGGAGTTGTAGTTTTACAACAGCTGGAGGGCCGCAGGTTGAGCATGCCTGCCATAAATCATTGCAGTGATGGCCTACAGGTGAGCAGACGGTATAAAACATTAAAGGTGAGGGCCTGAAGCCTAGCGAACCCCATAAAACATTGCAGTAATGGGCTACAGGTGAGCAGACGGTATAAAGCATTGGAGGTGAGGGCCTGAAGCCTAGCAAACCCCATAAATCATTGCAGTGATAGGCTACAGGTGAGCAGAAGGTATAAAGCATTGGAGGTGAGGGCCTGAAGCCGAGCGAACCCTACAAAAGATTGTAGTGAGGGCAAATATATTCTGTATGGAAGAGGAGGCGTAGAAGGAGGCGGATGAGAAAACAAGATTCAAATATATACCCTTTTTTTGCGGTGAAAGGGGTAAAAAAAATCTGAATCTTGTGGATTGAGTACATTATAAAGCATACATTTAAAATTGTGTTTTTGTTCCTCATTAGCTCAGCTTTCCTCTGGTGGAGTTGAGAAGTCAGGGGCAATCCAGGCCTTGTTCATTTTTATCTGAGTCAACCTGTCAGCATTGTCAGTAGACAAGCGGATACGCTTATCTGTTATAATGCCACCAGCAGCACTAAATACACGCTCAGACAATACGCTGGCGGCAGGGCAGGCCAGCACCTCCAAGGCGTAGAGCATAAGCTCGTGCCACGTGTCCAGCTTGGACACCCAGTAGTTATAAGGCACTAAGGGATCATTTAGGACGCTGACATGGTCTGCAATATTTTTCTTCACCATCTTCCAAAACTTTCCCTCCTTGTAGCACTAGGCCGCGATTCAGGGTGAGGTTGCTGGCGGGGTGTCATGAAAGTGTCCCATGCCTTGGAAAGTGTTGCCCTGCGTCTGTTAGAACTACTGTGTGTTACCCTTGTCTCCCTTCCTCGGTTGCCTAAGGAAGTACAGACTCTGGCGGCCGCGTTGTCAGATGGAAAATTTTGGAGCAATCTGTCAAGAATTACCTTCTGGTATTGCACCGTTTTACTCATCCTCTCTACCACAGGAATCAGGAGATGAGGAGTTCTCTTTGTAGCAGGGGTCGAGAAGGGTGAACACCCAGTTATCTGTGTTACCTAAAATGCGTAAAACGCGAGGGTCGTGGGAAAGGCAGCCTAACATAAAGTCAGCCATGTGTGCCAGAGTACCAACGGCAAGACGTCAATGTCAACTTCAGGATGACTCTCCATCCCCTCATCCTCCTCTTCTGCCCATCCACGCTGAACAGATGGAATTAAAGTTCCATGGGTACTAGCCTCTGTAGCAGAGGCTTGTGTCTCCAGCTCTTCCTCCTCCTCTTCATGGCCCAATTCGCGCTGAGAAGACGAACTGGGGGAGGTCTGGCTATCACCCTGTGACATCTCCTCCCCTATTACCTCGTCTGCCACATTTAAAGCGTCCTCCTTAATTGTGAGCAGCGATCATTTGAGTAGACACAGCAGTGGGATGGTTACACTGATAATAGCGTTATCGCCACTAACCATCTGTGTGGATTCATCAAAATTTTTTAAAACCTCACATAGGTTTGACATCAATGCCCACTCCTCGCTTGTGAATAGTGGCAGTAGACTGGAAAGGCGACGACCATGTTGCAGCTGGTATTCCACAACTTCCCTCTGCTGCTCACAAAGCCTGGCCAACATGTAGAAGGTAGAGTTCCACCGCGTGCTCACATCACACAACAGTCGGTGAGCTGGAAGCCGCAAGCACTGCTGCAGCATTGACAGACCAGCCGAAGCTGTGGACGAGTTGCGGAAATGAGCACACAAGCGGCGCGCATTCACTAGTAGCTCCTGCAAATTGGGGTAGGTTTTGATAAACCGCTAAACCACTAAGTTTAAGACTTGGGCTAGGCATGGAATGTATGTCAGGTTGCCGAGCTCCAAAGCCGCCACCAAGTTACGGCCATTGTCGGACACAACCATGCCTGTTTCTAGGTTGAGTGGCGAGAGCTACAGTTTGGTCTGGTCCCTTATATCTATTCCAGTGGTGGACTAGGCATTAAAAAATAACTTTTATTAGTTCATTAAAATACACCAATTAAACAGTGAGACACCAATATGTGAAGGTGCAACAGTGGCGGCCTTGTCTCTATATTGGCTATATACTCGCCATTATGCCAGCACTGATATGCACCACTAATACGATAATATACAAAATTCAAGTAAAAAGGTTCAATCTCACCCCTTTTCTTGTTGATATCAAAATGAGCGCGGTCCTGTGCCCAATTCAATGGATCTCTCGTATATTCATATAGACAAAAAAGGCAGCTTCGTGTATGATAGTGGCAGTGGCTCCTGTACGGCCCTGGTCTTCAACCTCCCTAAAAACTAGGTGAGGAGGGGGCCCTGTATTAGCCTTGCCTATAGACACGGAGCACCCGCCCCGACAGGGGCGACCCCGTATGGAACCTGTCCCTGCACGGGGCCTAAAATTCCTCTGAACTGCCCCTAGTATACAATCCTTACCAGCCACGTTTCATCCCTTTTGGGACTCATCAGGGGACGTGCCAATTAGGGGTTAAAAGCTGATACATGCAACGCCATCAAAACTATTGGCTATAGGGGATCACTAAAACAAAGATACCAGTATATTACTTGTCTCAATATACTCACATAAGGTTCTGGTTTTCACTGTCTCTTATATCACCACCTGGGCAGTAGTCCTAGGCGGTACCAACTAATTCTGTGATGAAGGGAGGGTATGGTGTCCCTCACAACCTCCACACTAAACTGCAGTGTGTGCGGTCTCACTGCACAAAATGATCCAAGGCAGGGAAGGCGGCGATCCTGCCCAATCCCTGTTTAAATGGCCCCACTTTTGAGCGGATTGGTCGTGCTCATCCCTGCGCTTCCGGGCGCCGTGGCACGCACCTGGAACGCACGCCAGGCCGCGCCTCCTGGTCGGCCGGAAGCGCGGGGGTCGGATGACGCGCTAAGGACGCATCTCATGTGCAGAGGTAGTCACCTCAGTGCCGGTCACTTCATAATCGAAACATAAAGAATTTTTGGCCGTATTAACTCTATCGCTACAAACCTCATAGTATATACAGGCAGGAACTATCCCTGTTAGTTTTGTTACCTCCTCTAGTAACTAATTGCATATAAGATATTACGCATATATTAGAGATGCAATATTTTTGCGATCATGCGGCGATCACAAATAGCCGTTCACCACACTTGGGAATTTAGATGTTTCAATTAGGCCTATGTTTAGACAACATTATAGAGGGTATAATTATGTAATCACATATCCCTTATTCATCTAAATCAACGCGTATTGTAAAGATCTCAAGTAAAGTGCGTATTAGACCTCTGTTACGTGCTCAAATGATTTCAAATGAAGCAACCATAATTCTGTTGCTCATTGAGTCCCAGGGGGTGTACTGTCTTCAGATGAAAAATCCATCTACACTCCGCCTGTAGCAATTTTCTGTCCCAGTCGCCTCTTTGGATTGTGGGTTTAACCACTTCTATACCAATGAAAGATACAGTAGACTACTCACTTTGCCTGCGTGTTTGACTTTTACATGGCGGGCCACGGGGGTATCACGTGAATTCAATACATCACCCACATGTTCACCGATGCGCTTTTTAAACTCTCTTGTCGTTTTCCCTATATATTCAAGACCGCAGGAACAGGAGATTTTATAAAGGACACCTCTCGTCTTGCAATTGATGAAGTCCTCTATTGTATACGTTTTTTGTGTATTATTGCTAGAAAAGGTTTTAGTCCGCACCATATACTTGCAATAAACACAATTCCCGCATTTAAAGTTCTTGCGTATGTCTCTAGAGAGCCAGGTTTGGGTGGCCGGTGAGGTAACAAAATGGCTTTTAATCAGTCTATCACGAATGCTGCTACCTTTCCTATAGGTGATATTCGGGTAGGGAGCTATTGCATTGGCATTGTCAGCGTCCATTTTCAGGACATGCCAATGACGGGAAATGATCTCTTTTATCCCCCCTGAAGCTTCGTTAAATGTACTAATCATGCGGATTAGTCTGGTGGAGTCATCCTGTTTTTTCTGTGCCCGATGCGGTTGTGTCCCAACAGATAATAGGGAGGTACGATCCTTAGTTAATGCCCCCTGAAAAGCTGGTCGCAGGACACTCGCAGGGTATCCACGATCCATGAACCGTAAATCGGCAGCCTTCTTGATAAAATCACTTGGTTGGGAACAGTTACATCTCAACCGCAAGTATTGGCCGCGTGGGATCCCTTTCTTGAGCGGGAATGGATGATAGCTTTCCCATCTTAAAAGGGAATTTGTGGATGTCGGTTTGCGAAAAATGGTGGTATCAAGCCTGCCATCATCGTTCTTTGTGATGAGTATGTCCAGGAAGGGCAAAGTCGTAGGATGACACTCCGATGTGAAACATAGCCCAATGTTGTTGTCATTCAGGGTCGAGGCCCAAGTGGTAAAGGATGTCGTGTCTCCCCGCCAAATGACAAAAACATCATCAATAAAGCGGGCCCACATCTGGATCCGGTCATCACCCGTCCTGGACTCATCCCCAAACACGATGGTGTCCTCCCACCAGCCCAGGAAGAGATTAGCGTACGATGGGGCACACGGACTGCCCATCGCCGTCCCCCTGAGCTGGTGGAAGAACTTCCCCCCAAAGAGGAAATAATTCCTCTGTAGGGAGAACTCCAATAATTGGTACACAAAGTTGTTATGCAGATGGTATTGACAACCCCGTGTATTTAAAAAATGCGAGCAGGCCCGCAAACCCAGCTCATGCAGGATTGATGAGTACAGGGCCTCCACGTCAATACTGCCCAGAATGCAGTCGGGGTCCACGTGGATGCCCTCCAATTGTGTGATCAAGTAACTAGTGTCACGTACATGTGACGGGAGGGACAATACAAATGGAGATAGTATTCCATCCACGTAGACTCCCACATTCTGGGTCAGACTGTTGATACCCGACACAAAGGGGCGACCCTTCAACGGGTCACACCCCTTGTGTATTTTTGGGAGACAATAGAATGTTGCAATTTGAGGAAACTGAGGAAATAGAAAATTAAATTTATTCTGATTAATCAGTTTACCCGATTTAGCTGTCTCCAGAATGGACTTCAATTCTGATTGGTATTGAATTGTGGGATCCTCCCTTAAAATTTTATAGCAATCTCTCGGCGAGAGTAATTTCTCGCACATGTCTTTATATTGGGATGAATCAAGGACCACAACGTTGCCACCCTTGTCAGATGGTTTAATGACAATGCTGTGGTCCCATGCCAGCATTTCCAGGGCGGTTAATTCTTCCCTAGAACAATGGGGAACAGTCTTATGTAAGTTGGTGGTTTCCAATTCTGCAACAACCAGATTAAGGAAGACATCAATACAGTTAGTCTCGCCAGTTGGCGGCATTTTTGTGCTTTTCATTTTTAATGTAGTGAAAGGCCCTTTCCCTGGTGTGACCTCTGGGGTGGCTATGCTCTGTAATAATCGGACGTCCTGTACCATTTCAGCAGGAACGCCCAATTCAAGAGCCTGTCTTTTTTCTATGTTTTTATAATGCTTAAACCACCTCAACTTTCGTGCAAAGAGGTTCAGATCCACCACAGTTCTGAATAAATTCAGTTTTGGGGTGGGCACAAACGATACACCTTTTTCAAGAATACCCATTTCAGACGGGGATAACAGGCGGGTGGAAAGGTTCACTACTTTAGGACATGATTTGGAGGTTGTTGTGTGGGGCGATTTCTCATCGGGTACGTCAGGTTCTGTTCTAAAAAACCTTGGTTACCTCTCGTCTGATAACTCTGATAATTCCCCCTGTTTCCTCTCCTCTCCTGCTCGAGTTTTTGTTTCAATTAGTGTGTAAGCTTTATTTTCCCTGAAGTCTGCCAGGTCTCGTATAAATTGTTTATGTTTTTTTTCCTTCAGGTGGTATTGGAATTTTTCAAGAGATGCTTGTAAACTCTTCTCTCTTGTGGAGAAATCTGTCTCTTGTGCAAATGTTTGTGTTATCTGGATCTGGTCTTTTAGTTTTTTCTCTAGTGTATCAAGGGTGATTTTTTTCCTGTTCTAATAAAATGTTCATAAATCTCAATGAGCTGTTTGTGGCTTCCTGTTCCCACCTGGTCGGTCATTAGTGTCGCGTTTCTACAGCGAGCTGCCAGACTTAAGGTGATTCTGAGGCCACGTGGGACGATATTGTGTACTAAATAATTTTCAAAACATTGTACCTCCCACCAGGTTCGCGATAGATTTTTTCAAGTTCTTTGAAAGCTACTTTATATGAGGGGGTATACTTTTTTTGGGTAAAGTTCCCGT
This sequence comes from Bufotes viridis, assembly GCA_033119425.1. Classification (NCBI taxonomy): domain Eukaryota; kingdom Metazoa; phylum Chordata; class Amphibia; order Anura; family Bufonidae; genus Bufotes; species Bufotes viridis. The sequence continues at coordinate 280,970,244 of CM065594.1, read as the reverse complement.
CTGAGAATACTTCCTTGGCCTCTGTAAGCCAACTTTCTGAGTTAAATCCTGTACTCAGGAAACCGGCCATATCCATAACATCAACTAACAGCGAAAAACCAAAAATCACCCAAAGCGGTACAGAGATGGATGTATAATGTCAACACCTCCAATATATCATAAATCTATTCCAGTGGTGGACTAGGCATTAAAATCTAACTTTTATTAGTTCATTAAAATACAACAGTGGCGGCCTTGTCTCTATATTGGCTATATACTCGCCATTATGCCAGCACTGATATGCACCACTAATACCATAATATACAAAATTCAATTTCTGGTCCCTTATACGCTGCCACAGCTCTGCGGCAGTGTGCTGTTTGTCCCCTAAGCAGATCAGCTTCAGCACGGCCTGTTGACGCTTACCCACAGCAGTGCTACACTGCTTCCAGCTAGCGACAAATGGCTGACCGCTGTTGGAGGTGGAAGTGGAGGAGGAGGCGGCGGAGGAGGAGAAGTAGGGGTTTCTCAAAAAAGCGCCATACTGCAGAACACCTACCCCTTGGCAAGGTAGATTTACGCATGGGGGTTCTCGGTGTAACGGTTGCGGGCCTGTTTGGTGTGGGCCGACGTCTCCCTTTTGCCACCCCACTGCCTCTTCCAGACTGTTGCAGTGCTACGGATCCCTCCCCCTCTGTACCGCTGTCCTCGCTCAGCTTTTCACCTAACCATGTTGGGTCAGTGACCTCATCATCCACTACCTCCACTTCCTCACTCTGCTCATCCTCCTGACATCATCCACCTCTTCAAACGAATGATTGCGGTTCACCACCGTCATCTTCTTGAGACTGTGAAGGCTCAAGAGGTTGAGAATCAGGGCACAATATCTCAGGTACCTCTTCAAGCGTGCTTGGCGAGAGAGCCAAACCAAGTACTGGTGATGAAAAGAGGTCATATAAATATCCGAGTGTGGGATCACTTGTTTGCCCAGACGCGACATGGTGGGAGGAAGGAGGATCAGAGTGAGGATTCAGTTGACCAGACTCTTGGCTACAGAGACTGGACTTCGTGGAAGAGAGGGTTGTGCTTAGCCGACTGGAAGCATTATCTTCTGCAATCCAACCAACCACCTGTTCGCACTGGTCCAACTTAAGCAGTGTTGTCCTGCGCCGCCCAGCTAAGTTGGACATGAAGCTGGGTAGGGTGGATTTTTTTTCTGGTGCATGGCAGCAGGCACATTATTATTGCTCCCAGGGCCACAGCCTCTGCTTGCGCCATCAGCATCACGCCAAGGGTCACTGCCTCTGCTTGCACTATCAGCTTCACGCCCAGGGCCATGGCCTCTGCTTGCACCAGCAGCATCATGCCCACTTCCCCCTCCCTTTGTGCTCGCCTTCTTCATATTAATGGTTTTGTCTGTAGATGTGGCAAAAATTGTTTTACTGTCCGCTAAAGACACAGTTTTCTGATGCAGGACAGTACTGGATACAGAAAAATACAGATTTTCGGCACTATACTAGCCCACATATAATTTAATTTTTACAGTACACACTGTATTGGCTTGCTGTAATGTACTGAACACAGAAAAATAAAGATTTTCAGGAGTACACTAGGCCACAGATAATGTAATTTTTACAGTACACACTGTATTTGCTTTCTGTAATGTACAGGAGACAGAAATACAAGTTTTCGGCACCCCACTAGCCCATAGATAATGTAATTTTTACAGTACACACTGTATTTGCTTTCTGTGTAATATTGTATTACACCTGCGCTCCCATGGGTTTCACACTATCCCTTACAGAGGTCGCTGCTAGGTATTCCCTAATCAGTCTGCTGCAAGGCTGATGGATTTGTCAATAACTAATAAATATCAATCACTGGACCAATAAACAGTGTATCAGGTTGAATGTACTGTATTGTTGGCCAGGTGGATACCTGCGCTGAGCTAGTGTGTGTTAAAAAGAAAAGGAAAAGAAAAAAAGTGCCGTTTTAATTGGTCGGCTGGTAATAAAACGGTAAGAGGTGTCAGTGAATAGAAAAAAGGTACATTGACCTATTAAAAGTCGGATTTTGGGACATTGTATGCCGATACTGTAATGACTGACAATAATATATACCCCTAGGTAAATAAATGAGTAACACTGGATAGAGTCACTAAATAAAGTTGCTTCAATGTTACCTTAGTTGCTATGGGGCAGAGCGAATCCAGAAGTGCGTTCTTTAATCCAGGCGGGGGATGTAGTGTGAGCAGTCCAGCTCTTCATTCACCACAAACGCTAAGCGTGGCTCCGGCCGGTAGCAGCGCGCTCGCGCGAGGAGAAACAAACACAGTCCGTAATCCACTGGTGCTCCGGTGTGTGACGTCACCGCATTGGGTATGGAAGCCTGTAAGTTACACAAACAATCCTACGCGTTTCAGAGCCTAGCAGGCTCCCTTTTGCCACCCCACTGCCTCTTCCAGACTGTTGCAGTGCTACGGATCCCTCCCCCTCTGTACCGCTGTCCTCGCTCAGCTTTTCACCTAACCATGTTGGGTCAGTGACCTCCACTACCTCCACTTCCTCACTCTGCTCATCCTCCTGACATCATCCACCTCTTGAACGAATGATTGCAGGGAGGAAGGAGCCCGCTAGGCTCTGAAACGCGTATGATTGTTTGTGTAACTTACAGGCTTCCATACCCAACGCGGTGACGTCACATGCCGGAGCACCAGTGGATTACGGACTGTGTTTGTTTCTCCTCGCGCGAGCGCGCTGCTACCGGCCGGAGCCACACTTAGCGTTTGTGGTGGATGAAGAGCTGGACTGCTCACACTACATCCCCCGCCTGGATTAAAGAACGCACTTCTGGATTCGCTCTGCCCCATAGCAACTAAGGTAACATTGAAGCAACTTTATTTAGTGACTCTATCCACTGTTACTCATTTATTTACCTAGGGGTATATATTATTGTCAGTCATTACAGTATCGGCATACAATTTCCCAAAATCCGACTTTTAATAGGTCAATGTACCTTTTTTCCATTCACTGACACCTCTTACCGATTTAGTACCAGCCGACCAATTAAAACGGCACTTTTTTTCTTTTTTCTTTTCCTTTTCTTTTTAACACACACTAGCTCAGCGCAGGTATCCACCTGGCCAACGATGTATTTGCTTTCTATAATGTACAGGGGACAGAGAAATACAAATTTTCACCACCACACTAGGCCACGGATAATGTAATTTTTACAGTAAACACTGTATTTGATTTCTATAATGTACAGGGGACAGAGAAATACAATTTTTCACCACCACACTAGGCCACGGATAATGTAATTTTTACAGTAAACACTGTATTTGCTTTCTGTAATGTACAGGAGACAGAGAAATACAATTTTTCACCACCACACTAGGACACAGATAATGTAACTTTTACAGTACACACTGTATTTGCTTTCTGTATTGTACAGGAGACAGAGAAATGCAATGTTTCACCACCACACTAGGACACAGATAATGTAACTTTTACAGTACACACTGTATTTGCTTTCTGTATTGTACAGGAGACAGAGAAATGCAATGTTTCACCACCACACTAGGCCACAGATAATGTAATTTTTACAGTACACACTGTATTTGCTTTCTATAATGTACAGGAGATAGAGAAATACAATTTTTTGGCACCACACTAGCCCAGAGATAATGTAATTTTTACAGTACACACTGTATTTGCTTTCTGTAATGTATAGGAGACAGAAATACAATTTTTTGGCACCCCACTAGCACAGAGATAAAGTAATTTTAACAGTGCACATTGTATTTGCTTTATGTAATGTACAGGAGACAGAGAAAAACTATTTTTCGGCATTACACTAGGCCACAGATAATGTAATTTTTACAGTACACACTGTATTTGGTTTCTGTAATGTACAGGAGACAGAGAAATACAATTTTTTGGCACCACACTAGCCCAGAGATATTGTAATTTTTACAGTACACGCTATATTTGCTTTCTGTAATGTATAGGAGACAGAAATACAATTTTTCGGCACCACACTAGCCCAGAGATAATGTAATTTTACAGTACACACTGTATTTGCTTTCTATAATGTATAGGAGACAGAAATACAATGTTTTGGCACCCCTCTAGCCCAGAGATAATGTAATTTTTACAGTACACACTGTATTTGCTTTCTGTAATGTACAGTAGACAAAGAAATACAATTTTTTGGCACTACATTAGGCCAGAGATAATGTAATTTTTACTGTACACACTGTAGTTGCTTGCTGTAATCAACAAAAGACAGAGAAATACAATTTTTCGCCACTACACTAGGCCAGAGATAATGTAATTTTGACAATACACACTTTATTCGGATGTAGTTCTATATTGGATACAAATTTGTCCCAAATAAAATGTCATCTCTGCTGGAATACTGTATATACAGTTGTGGCCTAAACGCACACACAGATGTGCCCAAAACTTGTTAACTATGGCCAAAATATAATCACTATCTGCTGGAGTAATTAATATAAGGGTTGCGGATTGAACGCACACACAGATGTGGCACAAGTTAGGTTAATTTCCCCGGAACAAATAATTTCTCTGATGGTACAGTGTATATCTCGGTAGCAGGAACACTGTAGTGAATAAGCCCCTTTTAATAATGTCTGCCCAACACACTGCTTTATAGTGGTGCAGTGTATATCTAAGTACCAAGAGACACTGTAGTGAATAAGCCCCTTTTAATAATGTCTTCCCAACACACTGCTTTATGATGGTGCAGTGTATATCTCAGTTCCAAGGTACACTGTAGTGAATAAGCCCTTTTTGATAATGTCTGCCTAACACATTGCTTTATGATGGTGCAGTGTATCTCTCAGTACCAAGGAACACTGTAGTGAATAAGCCTCTTTTAATAATGTCTGCCCAACACACTGCTTTTTAGTGGTGCAGTGTATATCTCAGTACCAATAAACACTGTAGTGAATAAGCCCCTTTTAATAATGTCTGCCCAACACACTGCTTTATGATGGTGCAGTGTATATCTCAGTACCAATAAACACTGTAGTGAATAAGCCCCTTTTAATAATGTCTGCCCAACACACTGCTTTATGATGGTGCAGTGTATATCTCAGTTCCAAGGAACACTGTAGTGAATAAGCCCCTTTTAATAATGTCTGCCCAACACACTGCTTTATGATGGTGCAGAGTATATCTCAGTACCAAGAAACACTGTAGTGAATATGCCCCTTTTAATAATTTCTGCCCAACACACTGCTTTTTAGTGGTGCAGTGTATATCTCAGTTCCAAGGAACACTGTAGTGAATAAGCCCCTTTTAATAATGTCTGCTCAACACACTGCTTTATGATGGTGCAGTGTATATCTCAGTTCCAAGGAACACTGTAGTGAATAAGCCCTTTTTGATAATGTCTGCCCAACACACTGCTTTATGATGGTGCAGTGTATATCTTAGTACCAAGGAACACTGTAGTGAATAAGCCCTTTTGATAATATCTGCCCAACACACTGCTTAATGATGGCGCTTTGTAGATGTCACTAATCGGAAATCTTTCTGTCTTATCAAAGCGATTTTCAAGCCCTGCACTTATCTGTCCCTTCCTGGTGATGCCTGTCCCTGATAGTGCTGAATTAACCCCCTTCCTGAAAAAATAAAAGGTGCTGCACTGCTGTCAAACACACACTCTAGTCCTTAAAAGGACTAGATGTCAATAAGGTTTTTGGAGTTAAATCAGTAAGTTTAGAGCAAAATGCTATCTGTCCCTGCCTACTGTTGGCTCTCCCTGACGCTGAATGAGCCGAGCGCCGGACCTCAGCTCCTATATGAAATGGTATCACGTGTTCCGGCCAGGCAATCAGTGTAAGGCTTACAGCTAACATTGCTATGGCCTTACACTGAGGGGAATTACTTACTTGAACCTTGATTGGCTGCTTAGAAGGCGCCAAATGTGCGGGGAAGAGACTAGAGCAATGCGACGATTACATGTGGTGCTCGGCCGAATAAAGCCGAACGCCGAGCATAGCGATGCTTGAGCCGAACCAATACTCAGCCGAGCATGCTCGCTCATCACTATTCTTAACCAACTTTGGTGAACCAGGACATACCTCGTCTGCCACCTCCTTTCTTCTACAACTTCACCAGGACAACCTCACGGTGGCCAGGACCCCATACAGTTTTGTACTCTGTCCTCTGCCTTGGCCTGGAATGATGAGGCTCTGGTGGCAGTATTCTGGGAGGGCCTGTCAGCTTGTATTAAGGATGAACTGGTGGGTCGTGATATCCTGAATAACCTGGAGAGCTTGATCTCTATCGCTACTCGCATTGATCTCTGGTTCCAAGAACACACAAAAGAAGTAGTTTGTAAAAGAGAGAATCTCTTCAGTTGGCACCACATTTCAGAGAACTCTGACTTCTGCATCTTCTACTCTGACCAAGAAGACCATGCAAGTGGATTGCCTCAAATTGTCTGAAGAATAGCATCTGTAATGTGGTATCAAGGGACACTATGTCTGCATTTGTCCTCACAAGGACAGACTTATGAGCCTAGGGACCATAGGAGAGATGGCCCAGATGAAGACCAGTAAGTTGACCTTGCCAGTATCTCTGTCCTAAAGTGGTACGCAGTTTACCATTCCAGCCATCATAGATTTTGGCTCGACAGGAAGCTTCCTGCATCAGGCCTTGGTGAACCAGTACTGTATGCCTGTCCAAAGCCAGAAGAAGCCCTTGATGCTGAACTGTGTCAATGGAAAGGCTCTTTATGAAACCATCTAGTATGTCACTGAGCTGTTGGAGCTTCAAGTGGGTGTGTCCCTTTCTGAGAAAATTTCCCTGTATGTTTTGCTTGTGTCTACCTGTCCACTTCTGCTGGGATTGTTTTGGCTCCCTCTACACAACCTGTTTCGCAAATGGGAATCTGGGCAGATTCTTCACTGGCGTTCTGCTTGTTATTCCCAGTGCTTGATTACTATGCAGCCTGTCAGAAATATACCTAGAGGTGAATTACGGAAAACCTCTGTATAGTGAGCGCCTAGCTGGGCAAGGATTTATTGTTTTGTGTTGATGTACCACGTTGTGATGTAAAGTGACTTCACCGTGCCAAGTGATGCCAGACTTGGAAGTTTGATGTGCTGTGTGACCAATAAAACACCATTTGAGCTTGAAACTCCCCTGTTTGATGAGAAATCTGTCATCGCCTTCCCAGGCCGAGAGAGCAAATAACAAAAGATAAATTCAAACACAACTATACAAGTTTTAAAGCAAATATTTTAATATTTGGACACAAGTTTTAATATTTAGTTAAATAAATTATTGTAAAATATTCTCTGCACATGGTGGATATACAGGTGAGTTATCTAGATTCTATTCACTTTTTGGATAAGAGACATTTATTGGTAATCACTAGTGATGAGTGGCAGGGGCAATATTCGAATTCGCGATATTTCACAAATATTTGGTAGAATATTCGTCATATATTCATGAATTCGAGATTATTTTCTTGATTACGAAAATCGGCATGTAATATTCGCGTAATGCGCGCGAAATACAGGCGTGGGTCACTATAGCTATATTTTTCAAGCTGCTAGAAGTTTCCTGAGACTGGAGAAAATGGTTGGCACAGCAGAACATTACAATAGCTCTATATACAGATAGAGTGCTCCGATATATTCGCGATTGCGAAATCGGCACTAATGATGTGAATATTTTGGCGCAATATGTGCAACTTCACATTTTAACAGGTCTGACTACATATTAGTGATTGGTGTACTAAGTATTGTTGTGAACTTGTGACATCACAGCGCTATGTATGTAGCATGTATGTATGGACAGCAGACACTATATAAGGATATAACCTACACTGACTATCTCTCACTAACTATCTGTATTAAGGGTCGACCGATATTGATTTTTTTAGAGCCGATACCGATATTCGTGAACTTTCAGGCCGATAGCCGATATTTTATACCGATATTTTGCGCATTTTAATTTTGGGATTTTTTTTTTCTGTTACAGCGTTCCACGCTTTTTAAAAAAAAATATTCTAATAGTTTGGACTTTTTGGGCACGGCGATATGTTTGTTTATTTATTGTATATGTAAAATTGGAAAAGGGTTAATTTATACTTAATATTTTGATTTTTTTTTTACTATTTTAAATTTTTTTACTTTTTATTTTATTACCATTTCCCCCCTTAGGTGTAGAACCTGTGCTCTTTACATCCCTTGTCCTATTCACCCTAATAGAGATCTATCAGGGTGAATAGGATCTTACACTCTCCCTGCTGCCCTGTGCATAGTGCACACAGCAGCAGGAACCGACCATGGCAGCCAGGGCTTCAGGAGCGTCCTGGCTGCCATGGTAACCGATCGGAGCCCCAGCATTACAATGCTGGGGCTCCAATCAGAAGAGAGATGGTGGGGGACCCTGTGGCCACTGCCACCAATGATATTAATACTGAAGGGATGGGGGAGGGAGGATGTGGGAGGGCGCACTGGCCACCAATGATAATAACGTTTAAGATATTACAAACGCAGGCATTAGAAACACATTGCCCAGACCCTGCCTCTGATAGAGCGGTGCGATCCGCGGCAATTAACCCCTCAGGTGCCGCACCGCTCTGTCAGAGGCAGGGTCTGGGCAATGTGTTTCTAATGCCTGCGTTTGTAATATCTTAAACGCTATTATCATTGGTGGCCAGTGCGCCCTTAGCCCCTCCTCCTCCTCTTCTCTCATTAGTGGCCAGTGCGCCCTCAGCCCCTCCTCCTCCTCCTCTTCTCTCATTGGTGGGCAGTGCGCCCTTAGCCCCGCCTCCTCTTCTCTCATTAGTGGCCAGTGCGCCCTCAGCCCCTCCTCCTCCTCTTCTCTCATTAGTGGCCAGTGCGCCCTCAGCCCCTCCTCCTCTTCTCTCATTGGTGGCCAGTGCGCCCTCAGCCCCTCCTCCTCTTCTCTCATTAGTGGCCAGTGCGCCCTCAGCCCCTCCTCCTCTTCTCTCATTGGTGGCCAGTGCGCCCTCAGCCCCTCCTCCTCCTCTTCTCTCCATTGGCAGCGCGGCACAGGGGGAGGGAGAGACACTGCCTCCTTCTCCCCTGTGCTGCTGAGGGAACATGGCCGCGCTGAGACTGGCGCGCTCATGTTCTGTGATAGCACAGTTATCGGTATATCGGCCTGGTTAGGGGCCGATACCGATAACTGTGCAAATCATGAATATCGGCCGATAATATCGGCCAAACCGATAATCGGTCGACCCCTAATCTGTATTATATATATAAACTAACTAACTACCTATCTAATGTCATAAAACAGGAAAGCACAGAGCACAGCAATAACACTGCTGTCTCTCTCAGATCTGCAAAATAATGCATACAGTGGCTGTGGGAGGTTCTTATATAGTAAAGGGGTCGGCAACTTTCCTATTGGTTGCTAGGGATGTTGCTAAGCTCACACAAAGATACTGCAGCCTTCTCATTGGCCCACAAGCAAGAAGGGAGGTTATTGATTTAAAAAAAAAATCTAGAATATTCGAAATTACGAAAATATACCACTATATTCAAAATATTCGCGAATTCTCGAAGTGCCGATTTTCGCGATTAATATTCGCGATTCGAATATTCACGCCGAACACTAGTATTTACATATATTTATATTCATAATTTACCCTTTCTCTTATGTGACATGACTTTATTTTGACTGTAAGTCATATTTTTCCTTTAGTTTACCCAAGGAAAATGGCTTCTCCCCTGTGTGAGTTCTTTGATGTTTAGGAAGATGTGCTTTGTTTTTAAAACATTTTCCACATTCGGAACATAAAAATGGCTTTTCCCTTGTGTACATTCTCTTGGTCTAACAAAATTTGATTTCCGGTCATATTGCCGGTCAAAATTGGCTAGACGTGAACATCCGTGCTGTATTGGGGGATATATTCAAAAAAGTTACTATGTGATTGCTTACTTAGTGTATATCTACCTTTCAGAAGTCTCCCGCCTGCTGCGCTGCATAGAAGATGCTGTCTCTGGGCTCCGGTATCTTCTCAATGTTGCTTCGGGTTCAAACACCTCTAAGCATGTGTCTCGCTCCGGCGGCAGCGAGCGCCTGCGTGGGGGAACCTCGTGGATGCCGGGCTAGGAGGATTGTTGCTGGTGACGTCACCGTAATCCTATGGGTACCTCAGAGGGACACAATACAGCGCGGGTGTTCACGTCTGGCCAATTTTGACCGGCAATATTACCGATTTTCAACAAGGGAGCCAGGGCAGAAGGCTCCGATTTAGCAACACCCAGCAGCGGCTCTTTTTATCGATTAAAGGAGATGGGAATATACGTGCGTAAGACATAACGGTAGCGCAGGACTGCAGTATCTGTTTTAGCACTTCTAAATCATATACATATAAGTAATACAAAATTTGATTTCCATTTAAAACTTTTACCTCATTAAGAACATGAATATGGATTCTCCCCTGTGTGACTCCTCTGATGTCTAACAAAATCTGATTTCCAAGTAAAACATTTTCCACATTCTAAACATGAAAATGGCTTCTCCCCTGTGTGAATTCTCTGATGAATAAGAAGAGCTGATTTAGAACTATAATTTTTCCCACATTCTGAACATGAAAACGGCTTGTCCCCTGTGTGACGTCTCTCGTGTTTAAGAAGATTTGATTTCACCGCAAAACACTTCCCACATTCTGAACATGAAAATGGCTTCTCCCCTGTGTGAGTTCTTTGATGGTAATCAAGAGTTGATTTTTGAGTAAAACATTTCCCGCATTCTGGACATGAAAATGGCTTCTCCCCTGTGTGAATTCTCTGATGTCTAACAAGATCTGATTTCTGGTTGAAGCACTTATTACATTCTGTACATGCAAATAGCATCGACCCAGTGTGGCATCTCTGATGTATAACAAGATCTGATTTCTGGTTAAAACATTTCCAGCAATATGAACATGAAAACGGCTTCTCCCCTGTATGATTTCTATTATGCCTAACGAAATCTGATTTCCAAGCAAAACATCTCTCACATTCTGAACATGAATATGGCTTCTCCCCTGTGTGGATTCTCTGGTGCGTAACCAGAGTTTTTTTGAAAGCAAAACATTTTCCACATTCTGAACATGAAAATGGCTTCTCCTCCGCGTGTTTTATAGCATCAGATGATGGATTTTTGCTGTGAATGTCAGAGGGTAAATCTGTGATAATGGCATGTTCTTCATATGTAGCTTGTGTGACAACATGATCATCTGCTTTAAAATGTAAAGGCACCAGATGTTCTTCTGACCCCCTTTTACAGTCATCTGTCAAAAAGAAAACATACTTTACAACTTTGAAAAATATATCCTTAGCATGATTTGGAAATTATATTTTATAATATTTCTGTTGAAAATGTCCTTCGAATTTGCAAAGCATGGAGAAAAATTTAAAGTGTAACTGTCATGTTTTCATCAAAAAATCTATTTTAGCATATGCTGCTGCAGTATTATGCGCAAAGCAATCTTTAGTTTCTTCACATACCACAGTTTTCCTTGAGTTTTTCCCTTAGATACGGCTGTTTTAACCTCTACAATTCAACCTCTGCCAGTTCTCCGAGGCCGAAACTGTCTTCCCTCACTTCCCATACACACTTGCTTAGCAGGGCAGGTTCCTGCCAGCCAATCAGATTGCATTACTGAGAGACACGCCTCTTGACTCTGAAGCCTAATGCAGTGTGGCGGACCGCCCCTCTGTCTTCTGTTTATACTAAAGGGAATACAGACAAGCCCTAGCAACAGTCTTTTAAGAGACCAATGGAAAGGGACAGGGGACATTAATGAAAGCTGTTATTATAAGGTAATTACAGATTTTTGGGCAATCATTGACAGACTAACTCAGGTATGCATGCCTAACTCTAATAAACTTGCACATAAAAAAAATATGACAGTTACACTTTAATTGTCGACTGAGATATTAATAGCAAAACAGATCATTAGCTATCAGTAGATCTCCGAGCAAGGACCAGTAGATCACGACATTAGGCCACTAGGCTGTTCTCTTGTAGTTTCCCACTTTTGGGTTGAAGCCCGCATCTTCATAGGTTTTAATTGAAAGGCTCAATAGAGAATAATACAGGGACCTGTGAGTCAGTGCTATTAGGTGGTGTCTGTGTCACACACTTCTTGATGGCTGCATGCACTTTACCACAAAACTGGGCAGAGAGGAGGAGCAGTATTGTCTCAAAGAAGCCATGGCTTTAAAGCACGTGTAAGGCTGGTATCTCATTTTTTTAAATGTATTTGTATAAAAAAGCTCTTTTCCTGCCGTCATAATCTATTCCTAGTTTTGGGTAAACCATCTACATAGAAAAACAAAACCAAGAACTGCTTATACAAATAGCCTAGCATATACACTAACCTTATGAATAATAATTGTGGCTGCCATCACTACTATGAGGCCACTGGGACATCTGACAATGGGGCATACAAAAGAATGCGCAATAGTATAATTCGCAAAACATGTTTGCCGTCCTCAGTCCCATGGGAGATCGAGCTACAGAAAAAGAATATTCTATACAGAAGATATTTGGTCATTACTAGGCAAACCGCCCGTTGATTTAGTCAAACCAGGAATGGAGCCTACACAGAGATAAGGTATAATGGAAAGATTTTCACCACTTCTGTGTTGTTGACCTGCATGGGGTTTTGGCTGCCAGTCACTGCAGATCACCAAACACTGACATGTGAACTGGGCTTAATTTGGAGGAATTAATAGTTGCTTAGTTGAAATATTGCCAATTAATTCTGTACTGAAGTAGTTATAGCAGATGATAATGGAACTCCATACTCATGTCCGTATTGCTCTTCATCTAAAATGCTAGAAAATTGAGCTTAAGAAAATTGCAATACAATTATTGTATCCAGTGAATGAGTAGAATCTGTGAGTCTTCTCTGCTTTACTTAGTGGTCACTACTCACCTGGGCGGATATCTGTAGGAAAGTCCTCTATACTCTGCTCATCACCCCTCACATCTGTCTCTGTAACATATATAATGTTCAGATCTTCACCCAGGTTCACAAGCTGTGAAAGAAATATTGTTAAAGTCATCAGATGGTTGAAGTCATGTTGAAGGTTTTATATGACCAGAAAACATCAATAATTAGAATGATGACAAAAACTGACATGACAGCAGGAGTTATCTGACCCAAATATCTGCAGGTCTCCTGTATAAATCCAACCTGTTTATTCCAAACAGCAGTGTCCATAGTCAGAAAATTGTGAGAAGATCCAGACAACATGTAATGTCTATGGTCAGCTGTAATCCTGCCATCTCCACCTTTCTCATTATACAAGGATAAAACTGTTACAGGCAGTGGACATAGACCAATCATGCCAACCAACTGGTTTGACTCTGGGCTTGTCTTGAGGAACTTATCTTGGCAGTCCCCTACTTTTCACCCTTTGATCCCTATACAAGAATCTGGACTTTGCTACAGGGGAGCCACCAAGCTGATACCTCTTGGAATAGTCCCGTTGTGGTTGGCTGCTGACCCATGGGGGTTAGAGACACAATTCAGGAAAGATCAGGAAAAGGTCAAGGCAGGCAGAATTCATGCTAACCTGATAATCAGTCCAAAGGTTAGGGCAGGCAGCATATTGTCAGAATGGTAAACAGGAACGAGTCAGGTGGTAGAGAGTCAGAATCTAGGAATCAGGCAGATACACAGTCAGTACACAGGGAGTCAAACAGAGTAGAGCACCTTTGCAGGATCTACGAAGCTAGAAAAGACTTGGGAACGCTGCTTTAAGTATCCCCAGGTTTTCAGCCATTGGCTGGTGAAGAGTGGAGTACAGGTGCACTGTCCCTTTAAGAGCCAAGGTGCTCACACACCTTATGGGTCAGGAATGGAGGCCTGGCAGCCAGATGTAGGCTGCGGCCTCGAATGAGAGATACAGAATTCCAATGGCCACCCCTGCCACTGGACATCCGGAAAGGATCATCGCGGTTTGACCACGAGACAGTGGTTGGGTGAGTGATGCAGTGCTAGTGTTCACCCCAGATGGCGGGATGGCAGCAGACATGGAGCGACAAAAACAGGTTATATAAAACAGGACTGTACAAAAGATCTTCACTGCGTTTCTACAGATCATAGAGAACATTTCATTATACCTTATCTCCATCTACCTGATCATCCTGTGGGACATTGTGATATTCTTCTGAACCCTCCTGTGGAAGAAGAGGACTGGGACATCTCTCCGGTGTTCTTCTCTCCTCCTTAACTGTAGGAAACACATCCAGTGACTGAATTCATCCCTTACATACAGATAATGAGAGGACGTGTGTATTTAGTCATGTCTATTACCTGGTGGTGTGAGGGGCCGGTGATCCTCCATCATGACGTCCTTGTACTGATCTTTGTGTCCTTCTAAATACTCCCACTCCTCCATGGAGAAATAGACGGTGACATCCTGACACCTTATAGGAACCTGACAACACAATGATACAGTCATCACCCAGATCCCTTCATAGCGTTCCTGTATAATGTCCCAGCATTCCCAGCAGTGTCACCTCTCCAGTCAGCAGCTCCATCATCTTGTTGGTGAGCTCTAGGATCTTCTCTCTATTGGTTTCCTCATGTATCAGGGGGTGAGGTGGAGGCCCTGTGATTGGGCTCAGGGTTCTTCTCCATCCCTCAGACACAGGGTCCTGACAGCGCCCACTAGAGGTCTTCTTCACTACTGTGTAGTCCTGGTTATGGAGAGACACAGTAATAACTATCACTCCATACATCTCCAGAGTCCCTCACCTCTCCAGTCATGTCCATCTGTTAGTAACATAGATAAGATGATGTAATGTGACATCATCAGAACCTCTCACCTCTCCAGTAAGCCGGAAGAGGATCTCTAGGGTGAGATTTATTATCCTCTCCGCCATCTTGTCCCTGTCCCTATCCATCCTTGACGGGTCAATCAGGAGAAGGATCTTATATAGAAGATCTCCACTGAGCGGATCCTATATGGTAGGAACCTGAATGGAAAGAAGATGAGAAAATGTAAACTCCTACAAAATCCCATGTAAAATAAAATTACTGGAGAAAATAAGTTGAAAAATTTGAGGAGATAAAAAGTTTACATTGTGTATTCACTCTTATTACATAGATCGAAAGAGAAGTTCAATAGCTTGTTAAGTCAGATCCTCCATGCGTCAGTTCAAAGCATGTTGCATCGTTATTTGACAACTACAGTCAATCACAGGCTGCAGTGGTGATGTCCTTATAAATCTGTAATCGGGTAGAACAGTACCTAAATCTACAGCTAAGGCAGAAATCTCACAAATTGCTTAAAGCAAATAGTGATAATATTGGAACTTTTCAGCAAAACAGGAAACGCAAGGTAGAAACATAAACAGTGCAAATAAAATGGAAGTAATAAATCAATCCACAACATTCTTTTAAAAACTTGAGGGGCTAAGCTGATTTTTAAAAATTTTTAAGAATGTTTCTTGTTCTCATTCTGAAAGGTTACATCCTTCAGGCCAAACTTCCTTCAGTTCTCAGATTCGACCCCTGATGGAAGGTAAGGATAGTTGGGCATTATCCTCAAGCTATTAGTTCTGATATACTAGTTTCCTTTCTCTTCCTGGTTCCATCCAGTGTTTCCTTTCTCTTACTGGTTCCATTCAGTGTTTGCTTTCTCTTCCGGAGTCCATCCAGTGTCTGCTTTCTCTTTCGGGGTCCACTCAGTGTTTGCTTTTCCTTTCTTGTTCCACCCAGTGTTTGCTTTCTCTTCTCTCTTGCATCCAGCATTAGTTTTCTCTTCCCAGTTCCATCCATTGTTTGTTCTCTCTTACCAGTTCAACCTAGTGTTTGCTTTCTCTTCCCAGTTCCACCCAGTTTTTGCTTTCCCTTCCCAGTTCAACCCAGTGTTCAGTTTCTGTTCCAGGTTCCACCCAGTGTTTTTTTGCTCTTCCTGGTTTCATCTAGTTTTCACTTTCTCTTCCTGGTTCCATCCACTCTTTGCCTTCACTTCCTGTAATTTAGTCTGTAGTATGGCTGTTGCACTCCTACTGGACTCAAGAGCTAAGGGAATCTGTGTTGTCAGAACTGACAAGCATACTGGCATCCCCAATGCAACCAGTGGTGTCATTGTAGCTAGCTAAAACAGAGACTGAAGTGAACCATGTGTAGTTCCCCACAGGAGTGATTGTACCACCATTTTTATACAATTAATTGACTGGATCCCACCCACAAATGGACATCAGTTTTCTCAGATGAAAAAAGAGAGAAATGTTTTGGATTCCCAAATTGTACAACTTGTCCCTGGAGGGACCAAAAGAAGGCTTGGAAATTATTGTTTAAACTGTTAAATATTCATAAATCACAACTATGTGGCTTCCCTCCATCGCCCTAACCTCTGTCTGTAACCTTTATTGGACCCCCCTTCCCCAAGTTTATAATCACCAGGAAAAACAGAAACCAACAGGGTAAAAAATGGAAATAAATAAAGACTATCCAGGGATGTCCCAGCACAAATACCCATAATCTGGAAGTGTAACATGCAGATTCACAAAAAACTTACAAATGCAGAAATAATATACATTACTTACAAAAAGTTAGGGATATTTGGCTTGTGGGTGAAATTTCAGGATGAACCTAAAATTCCCTCTAACCTTTACAGGTGAACTTATTGTGACCTTCTCTAAACTTTTGAATGCACATGTCCAACTGTCCAATGTTTCAGTACTTTTTGCACAACTTGCTGTTCTCTAGCAAGGAGCTTAACGGCAAAATTCACAACAGGTGTCTGATCCATGAATCGTCCAATACATATCCTGGTTCAATTAGAATTGATATGAAAACAGTCCTTCTCATCATGCTGTTCACATTTTGACATCATGAGACCAAGACGACACATAAAAATTCATCAACAGCACCTTGCCATTGCGAGGCTTCAAGCAGCATGTTCTCAGACGGAAGTGGCCACTGAGTTTAGAGTGTCTGATGATCACTTAATTGTGAACAATGCCCTGCAGAACCAGATGATGAATGCCACACAACTCCAGGCACATTTAAGGGAGGGGAGAGGCACCCAAGTGTCAGGTCAGACCATTCAAAACTGCTTACATCAGCGTGATCTGCATGCTAGATGACCTGTAAGTAGAGATAAATGAATATTTCAAAAATTCTATTTAGCCGGTTCACAGAATTTTTCAGAAAAATTTGATTCAATACGAATTTATTCGCGGCGAAGTGCATTACAAAACGGCTATTTCCGGGCTGCAGAAAGCCTTTATAGGGGTGTAGAACATTGTGCCTTGCAGTAACACGCATAGGGAGTCTGCTGTGGTAGTGAAATAATACTGTGAGTCAGTATGACATGCAGATGACAGGGGTCGCTCTTAGAATCACTGCATACTTTACTTATTTGGGCAGTCACGGGGCCAAAACTGACCAAATAAGTATCAACTCAACCTTACAGGTAGATGTTAGCGTAAAGAAGAAGTGCACTCCTTTTATACCCTTGTCAGCTGAGTCCACATAGATGTCTACGGAACCTGTTCTATTAAACGCTTATACAAGTAGAGCCACCCTGACAGAGTGGAGAGGGTGTCAGCAGTAAGTTTGTGTTGACGTCACTGATTAATTTTCCCTATTCTCTGATCCGTCAGAACAATAACCCAGAAAAAACAGATCCTGTCTGTGGAGCATATGCCTTCACTCGGTCAGCATTTGCTCAATAATCCATCAGTATTGCTAATGCCAAAAAAACAGGAGTGGATCTAAAACAGAGATGACACGTGAATATAATATTTGCATGTGTTTTCTACCCACTCCTGCTTTTGGCTATTAAATCAATTCTGATGGTACCATACAGGCCTTAAAGCTGCTACACAGACAGGATCCGTTGTGCGTCTCATTTTTCTTTCTTCAGACAGATCAGAAGAAGTGTCAAATAAATGATGATGTCAGCCAGGCCGAAAGCCAAAATAGTGGACCAGTCATGAAGTGGGGAGGGTGGGAACAGCATGAGAAGTCCACAGAGTGGAACTATGACTTAGTGGTGAGGTGGAAGCAGCATGAGGAGAACACAGAGTGGCCCAATGACAGGGTCTGGAGGTGTCGGCAGCAGCAGAATCAGGAGGAGGCCACAGAGTGGCACAATGACAGAGTCTGGAGGTGGCAGCAGCATGAGTAGGCCACAGAGTGGCACAATGACAGAGTGCGGAGTTGGCGGCAGCATGAGTAGGCCACAGAGTGGCACAATGGCAGAGTCTGGAGGTGGCAGCAGCATGAGGATGCCACAGAGTGGCGCAATGACAGAGTCTGGAGGTGACAGCAGCATGAGTAGGCCACAGAATGGCGCAATGACAGAGTGTGGAGGTGGGTCTGTAGGTGGCAGCATCAGCATTAGGAGAAGGCCGCCGAGTGGCACAATGACAGAGTCTGGAGTTGGCAGCAACATGAGGAAGCCACAGAATGGCACAATTACAGAGTTTGGAGCTGGCCGCAACATCAGGAAACCGCAGAGTGGCAAGGTGACATAGTGTGGAGGTGGCAGCAGCATGATTAGGCCACAGAGGGGCACAATAACAGAGTCTGAAGGTGTCGGCAGCAGCAGCATCAGGAGGAGGCCACAGAATGGCACAATGACAGAGTGTGGAGGTGGCCGCAACATCAGGAAACCACAGAGTGGCAAGGTGACAGTGTGGAGGTGGCAGCTGCATGAGTAGGCCACAGAGTGGCACAATGACAGAGTTTGGAGGTGGCAGCCGCATGAGTAGGCCACAGAGTGGCACAATGACAGAGTCTGGAGGTGGCAGCAGCATCAGGAGGAGGCCACAGAGTGGCACAATGACAGAGTCTGGAGGTGGCAGCAGCATGTGGAAGTCCCAGAATGGCACAATGACAGAGTCTGGAGTTGGAAGCAGCATGAGGAAGCCACAGAGTGGCACAATGACAGAGCCTGGAGGTGTTGGCAGCAGAGGCATCTGGAGGCACAATGACAGAGTGTGGAGGTGAGTCTGGAGGTGTCAGCAGCATCAGGAGGAGGCCACAGAGTGATACAATGATAAAGTCTGGAGGTGGCAGCAGCATGAAGAAGCCACAGAATCGCACAATGACAGAGTGTGGAGGTGGCCGCAGCATCAGGAAACCACAGAGTGGCAAGGTGACATAGTATGGAGGTGGCAGCAGCATGAGTAGGCCACAGAGTGGCACAATGACAGAGTCTGGAGGTGGCAGCAACATGAGTAGGCCACAGAGTGGCACAATGACAGAGTCTGGAGGTGTTGGCAGAAGAGGCATCTGGAGGAAGCCACAGAGTGGCACAATGACAGAGTCTGGAGGTGGCAGCAGCATGAGTAGGCCACAGAGATTCACAATGACAGAGTCTGGAGGTGTCGGCAGCAGCAGAATCAGGAGGAGGCCATGGAATAGCACAATAACAGAGTCTGAAGGTGGCAGCAGCATGAGGATACCAGAGAATGGCACAAAGATAGAGTGACGATCGACCAAGATACTTCTGGGGGAACCTGCCTGGCATGAACAGGCCTCTAGTAGCTACAAACAATCAGAAGACAAAGCGTCAAGATAGCATTGAGCCTAGCTTTCAGCCCGGAAAAGTCGCGAAATTCATCAAGATACATCACTAAAGATTTTACCGCATATACCGGCAGCGCTGCCCGCTGAATAAATGTTGTTTTTCGACTGAAATACTTTAATAAAGATTTTACCACATATTACTGCAGCGCTGGATGCTGAATGAAATTTGTTTTTCCAACAAAATACGTCAATAAAGATTTTACTACATATAACTACAGCGCTGAACTCTGAATACAATTTGTTTTTCCACCGAAATACGTCACAAAAGATTTTACCACATATTACTACAGCGCTGAACGCTGTATAAAATTTGTTTTTTCACCGAAATACAATAAAGATTTTACCACATATAACGGAGCACGGGATTCGAGAGGGTCTTCGAATCCCCCCGCAGTGTACAGATGTCTCAGAAATGAACCGCTGCTCCTGACAGCAGCTCCTGGGAAGGTCATGGAGCGTCCCGGTCATCCGGCATCTATTCGCCCCGCTGAAGGATTATTTTGAAAGTGTGTAGAAGCCACACGGGGCCCCAAGCTGCAGATTTATCATGGAGACATCATGGAGATTTTACCACGTATAACTACAGCGCTGAACACTGCATAAACTTTGTTTTTCGACCGCAATACGTCAATAAAGATTTTACCACATATAGCTGCAGCGATGAACGCTGAATACATTTAGTTTTTCAACCGAAATACGTCACAAAATTTTTTACCACATATAACTGCAGCGCTGAACGCTGAATAAAATTTGTTTTTCTACCAAAATACGTCACAAAAGATTTTACCGCATATTACTACAGCGCTGAATGCTGAATAAAATCTGTTTTTCGACCGAAATACGTCACTAAAGGTTTTGCCACATATACCTGCAACAGTCAACGCTGAACATATTTTGTACTGAAATAATAATAACCGCGGAAGTGAAATGCGTAAATATTTTTCGTTTTGTACTGAAATAGGCTACTAAACTCTTTCACTAGAAATAAATGCAACGGTGAAGTGCGTATATGTTTTTCCTTTTTGTACTGAAATAGGACCCTAAATGCTTTCACCACATATAACTGCAGAAGTGAACTGAGAATATATTTTTCTTTTTGTAATGAAATAGGCCAGTAAACGCTGTTACCAGAAATAAATGCACCACTGAAGTGCGTATAATTTTTTTTTGTACTGAAATAGGCCATTAACTCTTTTGCCCCAAATAACTGCACCAGTGAAGTGTGTATATATTTTTCTTTTTGTATTGAAATACATCACTAAACGCTTTCACCACATATAGCTGCAGAAGTGAACTGCGGATATATTTTCATTTTTCTACTAAAATACGCCACTAAACGCTTTCACTACATATAACTGCAAAAGTAAACTGACAGTGACATGTATTTTTCTTTTTGTAATGAAATACGACACTGAACGCTTTCACCACATATAACTGCAGAAGTGAACTGCGGATATATTTTTATTAGAGGTGGGACGAATCCATATTTTTTTCGAATCCGAATCCAAAACCGAATCCGAAAAGGTTCTCCAATATCTCGAATCTTTCGATTCTCGAATCTTACGAATCCTGTGCATAGACCCCCAGTGTCATCCACAGACCCCCCAGTGTCATCCACAGACCCCCCAGTGTCATCCACAGACCCCCCAGTGTCATCCACAGACCACCCAGTGTCATCCACAGACCCCCCATCATCAACAGACCCCCTGTGTCATCCACAGACCCCCAGGTGTCATCCACAGATCCCTCTGTATCATCCACAGACTCCCAGTGTCATCCACAGACCACCCAGTGTCATCCACAGACCACCCAGTGTCATCCACAGACCCCATCATCAACAGACCCCCTGTGTCATCCACAGACCCCCAGTGTCATCCACAGATCCCCTGTATCATCCACAGACTCCCCAGTGTCATCCACAGACCACCCAGTGTCATCCACAGACCCCCATCATCAACAGACCCCCTGTGTCATCCACAGACCCCCTGTGTCATTCACAGACCCCCAGTGTCATCCACAGATCCCTCAGTGTCATCCACAGATCCCCAGTGTCATCCACAGATCCCCCAGTGTCATCCACAGATCCCCCAGTGTCATCCACAGACCCCTCATCATCAACAGACCCCCTGTGTCATCCACAGACCCCCTGTGTCATTCACAGATCCCCAGTGTCATCCACAGATCCCCAGTGTCATTCACAGATCCCCAGTGTCATCCACAGACCCCTAGTGTCATCCACAGACCCCCAGTGTCATCCACAGATCCCCAGTGTCATCCACAGACCCCCAGTGTCATCCACAGACCCCCATCATCAACAGACCCCCTGTGTCATCCACAGACCCCCAGTGTCATCCACAGATCCCCTGTATCATCCACAGACCCCCAGTGTCATCCACAGACCACCCAGTGTCATCCACAGACCCCCATCATCAACAGACCCCCTGTGTCATCCACAGACCCCCTGTGTCATTCACAGATCCCCAGTGTCATCCACAGATCCCCCAGTGTCATTCACAGATCCCCAGTGTCATCCACAGATCCCCAGTGTCATCCACAGATCCCCCAGTGTCATCCACAGACCCCCATCATCAACAGACCCCCTGTGTCATCCACAGACCCCCTGTGTCATTCACAGATCCCCCAGTGTCATCCACAGACCCCCAGTGTCACCCACAGACCCCCATCATCAACAGACCCCCTGTGTCATCCACAGACCCCCTGTGTCATTCACAGATCCCCCAGTGTCATCCACAGATCCCCAGTGTCATTCACAGATCCCCTGTATCATCCACAGACCCCCAGTGTCATCCACAGACCACCCAGTGTCATCCACAGACCCCCATCATCAACAGACCCCCTGTGTCATCCACAGACCCCCAGTGTCATCCACAGATCCCCCTGTATCATCCACAGACCCCCAGTGTCACCCACAGATCCCCCAGTGTCATCCACAGATCCCCCTGTATCATCCACAGACCCCCAGTGTCACCCACAGACCCCCAGTGTCACCCACAGACCCACCACCACCAACCATCCACAGATGTCCCATCATATCCCCTGCCATATTAGGGCCCCTGTGATGAATAAATACCTCAGCAGAGGTATTGCTAGGAGCGGAGGAACGAGGATCAGCGCAGGCGGCAGAGCACGAGCGGCGGTGCAGGCAGTGGCGCGCTGCTCAGTAACTGACGTCACACACTGGCGCCTGCCCTGCACCGCCTAGAGGGAGGAGGAGTTGCCGCCTGCACTGCAAAAAGGTTAGTACTTGCGGCCCTGCTGCCGCCGGTGAATAGCAGTGCGGACGCGGTACTTGGGATTCGTAGGGGACATTTAAGAGGTGGGGATTCGAGTCCAAGAATCCCACGAATCCTGCAAGATTCGTGGGATTCGTGGATTCGTTGGATTCGCCGTCCCACCTCTAATTTTTATTTTTCTACTAAAATATACCACTAAACGCTTTCACCACATATAACTGCAGAAGTGAACTACGTATATATTTTTCTTTTTCCACAGATATAAGCCACTAAAGGCTTTTCAACATAGCACTTGCACCCCAAGAACAAATTGCTGGAATGACAGAGCTGTATAATGGCTATTTGGATCCCCAAACTATCTTTCCCTGCACTTGTAAATCGCTTTTCTAGCACTGTCCCTAGCGCCTTCTGACGTCTCCCTGCACTAAGATGCTGTGAAATGATTCCTCCCTATCCTTTCCCTGCACTTGTAAATCGTTCTGTTCCTAGCGCCTTTTCATGTCTGTCCCTGCACTCAGAAGGCTGGAAAATGTGTGATTCTAAGATTGCTGCCGAATTTATAGGGCTGCGACATCACAGGGCTGGCTGCTGATTGGCTGCATCATACATGTCAGTCTGGGTGATCCCACCTTCCCATACTTCCTTTCTCCGTGTCCTCACACATGCAGCAGCCATTTTAGGAAAAATGTGATTCGTTACCATGAAGCGCAAGGAAATTTGCATTCGTTGCAAATACATTTTTTCCTGAAATTCGGATTGAATTCCACTTCGTCAGCTTCGATTCGCTCATCTCTACCTGCACAGGTACCTCACCACACTGCCAGACACCATCGTCTTGCATGGGCCAGGGAGCATCTATGCTGGACGAGAGACCAGTGGGCCTCAGTGCTGTTCACTGATGAAAGACGATTCACATAGAAATTATGGCCGCCAACAATGCTGGAGATGTCAAGGAGAGCGCTGTGCATCAGCCACTGTTGTCACTAGACGAGCCTTTGGTGGTGGTGGTGTTATAGAGTGGGCAGCTGTGTCTAGTCTATACAGAACTGTCTGTTACCACTGAGGAAGGGACAGTCGTACGTCCCGAAACGCGTCTGGGTATAACAGTAGTGAGAGCCAAATTTGGACGTCCGAAAAACCGCACACCAGCCGCATACCGAACAAGTGCTGTCTCAATTATATCGAGACCAGCAGCTCCATTGCAGGAGAAGCTGAACCAAGCTTAACCAATCAGCGCTTGAAAGCGCGAGCTCACGGGGACGCCACGGTGTATGACGCGGAGGACCACGTGGGGCGCCGCGAAAGGTCCTGGAAGAACAAACACACCAGCGCATGAGCGGCCGGCGGCATCTCAAGAATCAGTAAAGTACCGTATATGCAATTTTTGGAATGTGATAGTAATACCTACACTACTGCTGGAACTTTCATCTTCATACTAAGTGTGACTTTACGTCCTAGATACTAAGTGTGACTTTACGTCCTAAATATCTCCAGCGGGCTCTGGAATAAAGGACGAAGTAATTGGCATCACCTATTAAGTGAATCAACAATACAATAGGGGTCCATGTGGACTTAAACAGACGGCCCAATTGCACCCATTGTTAACAAGTTTTATTTGTGTACCATTACTGTTTATGCATGCAGTTTTTATTATTTGTATTTTTAAGCATTTGTCTGTTTTATCATAGCTATTAAATACTATATCTGAACATTTGGCTTAGATATTTGAGTGCCCCTCTTTCCATATATCTATGCTTATTGGGACTTACGGGTAATCCTTGAGGCGTGCACCTTTTCTGTGCCTGTTGGATAGGAGTGCCACCACTTTTTTCCTCCTTTACACTATACAGAACTGCCCTACACTTTGTGAATGGTGCAGGGACAAGCCCAGACTACTTGAAGAACATCAGTAATCCAGTCATTGCCTCTGCATAAACAACACAGGTCTAATGTCATCTTCGTGGAGGACAATGCGCCAGCTCATCGAGGGAACGGCTGCGCTCAGCTCATAGCCTGGGAGAAGGAGACGCCCAGGACAAAACGGGCAGACTCCTTCCAGTTGAGCCGAATCTCTGAACATACCGGAGCCTATACCGGGAGAACAGCGCGGCGCCCGGGGATACTAGTAAGTGCAGGGAGATCCATGGGTACCGCTCTACATGTAGGCATACTTAGTTTTCATTTTTTATCCTCATGAAAGGTCCTCTTTAATGGTCTTTGCACCAATAAAGCAATTGTCTCACCTCCAGTCTCTCTCTGGAAATTTCACCACTCAGCTAAAAATATCTAAACTCTCTTTCTGGTATCTTTCCCTCCTCTTTCCAACATGCTGTCCTGACCTCATTACTAAAAAGACATTTCTTGACCCGTCCTGCCCTACCCTACCCAATGTCTAATCTTCCCTTCACCTCCTAACTTCGGGAAATCCCAGTCTACTCTCCCTTAATTTATTATCTGTCTGTTAACGGGATAATTGTAAGTTCGGTGGGGTCCTTCCCCTGGGACACCCACCGATCAAGTGAATGGGGGCACCATACTTCCTGCAGCCCCCTGAGAAGAACACTCTATTCATTTCTATGGGAGTTAGCGCTCCCCTATCATAGACTTCTGCCGAGCTGCACCAAATTTCTAAAATGCCCTACCCCCAAAAATTAGGTAATTTACAGCATACACAGCTTTAGATGCCCACTAAGGGCAACCTATCACATCCCCTGATCTAACTCTTCTCCAGTCACCCCCCTCCCCCATCATCATTCTTCTAACCCTAACCCATGCACTCAGAAGCTCTGCAGATATCAGCTGGTGACGGCTCATGCAGCTTTATATTTACTCCCCTATCGTGTTA
Organism: Bufotes viridis; assembly: GCA_033119425.1. Classification (NCBI taxonomy): domain Eukaryota; kingdom Metazoa; phylum Chordata; class Amphibia; order Anura; family Bufonidae; genus Bufotes; species Bufotes viridis. The sequence continues at coordinate 280,944,594 of CM065594.1, read as the reverse complement.
ATATGGCCGAACTATTGTATCGAACAAGCACTTGTTACCTTCTCTATCACCTTTATCTCCTCACAGATTGTAAGCTCTTGTGTCCCCCTTATCTCCTCACAGATTGTAAGCTCTTGTGTCCCCCTTATGTCCTCACAGATTGTAAGCTCTTGTGTCCCCCTTATGTCCTCACAGATTGTAAACTCTTGTGTCCCCCTTATCTCCTCATAGATTGTAAGCTCTTGTGTCCCCCTTATGTCCTCATAGATTGTAAGCTCTTGTGTCCCCCGTATGTCCTCACAGATTGTAAGCTCTTGTGTCCCCCTTATCTCCTCACAGATTGTAAGCTCTTGTGTCCCCCTTATGTCCTCACAGATTGTAAGCTCTTGTGTCCCCTTATGTCCTCACAGATTGTAAGCTCTTGTGTCCCCCTTATGTCCTCACAGATTGTAAGCTCTTGTGTCCCCCTTATGTCCTCACAGATTGTAAGCTCTTGTGTCCCCTTATGTCCTCACAGATTGTAAGCTCTTGTGTCCCCCTTATGCTCCTCACAGATTGTAAGCTCTTGTGTCCCCCTTATGTCCTCATAGATTGTAAGCTCTTGTGTCCCCCTTATGTCCTCACAGATTGTAAGCTCTTGTGTCCCCTTATCTCCTCACAGATTGTAAGCTCTTGTGTCCCCCTTATCTCCTCACAGATTGTAAGCTCTTGTGTCCCCTTATGTCCTCACAGATTGTAAGCTCTTGTGTCCCCCTTATGTCCTCACAGATTGTAAGCTCTTGTGTCCCCCTTATGTCCTCACAGATTGTAAGCTCTTGTGTCCCCCTTATGTCCTCACAGATTGTAAGCTCTTGTGTCCCCCTTATGTCCTCACAGATTGTAAGCTCTTGTGTCCCCCTTATGTCCTCACAGATTGTAAGCTCTTGTGTCCCCCTTATGTCCTCACAGATTGTAAGCTCTTGTGTCCCCCTTATGTCCTCACAGATTGTAAGCTCTTGTGTCCCCCTTATCTCCTCACAGATTGTAAGCTCTTGTGTCCCCCTTATGTCCTCACAGATTGTAAGCTTTTGTGTCCCCCTTATCTCCTCACAGATTGTAAACTCTTGTGTCCCCCTTATCTCCTCACAGATTGTAAGCTCTTGTGTCCCCTTATCTCCTCACAGATTGTAAGCTCTTGTGTCCCCTTATGTCCTCACAGATTGTAAACTCTTGTGTCCCCTTATGTCCTCACAGATTGTAAGCTCTTGTGTCCCCCTTATGTCCTCACAGATTGTAAGCTCTTGTGTCCCCCTTATGTCCTCACAGATTGTAAGCTCTTGTGTCCCCCTTATCTCCTCACACATTGTAAGCTCTTGTGTCCCTCTTATCTCCTCACAGATTGTAAGCTCTTGTGTCACCCTTATCTCCTCATAGATTGTAAGCTCTTGTGTCCCCCCTTATGTCCTCACAGATTGTAAGCTCGTGTGTCCCCCTTATGTCCTCATAGATTGTAAGCTCTTGTGTCCCCCTTATGTCCTCATAGATTGTAAACTCTTGTGTCCCCCTTATGTCCTCATAGATTGTAAGCTCTTGTGTTCCCCTTATGTCCTCACAGATTGTAAGCTCTTGTGTCCCCCTTATCTCCTCACAGATTGTAAGCTCTTGTGTCCCCTTATGTCCTCACAGATTGTAAGCTCTTGTGTCCCCCTTATGTCCTCACAGATTGTAAGCTCTTGTGTCACCCTTATCTCCTCACAGATTGTAAGCTCTTGTGTCCCCCTTATGTCCTCACACATTGTAAGCTCTTGTGTCCCCCTTATCTCCTCACAGATTGTAAGCTCTTGTGTCCCCCTTATGTCCTCACACATTGTAAGCTCTTGTGTCCCCTTATCTCCTCACAGATTGTAAGCTCTTGTGTCCCCTTATCTCCTCACAGATTGTAAACTCTTGTGTCCCCCTTATCTCCTCACAGATTGTAAGCTCTTGTGTCCCCCTTATCTCCTCACAGATTGTAAGCTCTTGTGTCACCCTTATCTCCTCACAGATTGTAAGCTCTTGTGTCCCCCTTATCTCCTCACAGATTGTAAGCTCTTGTGTCACCCTTATCTCCTCACAGATTGTAAGCTCTTGTGTCACCCCTTATATCCTCACAGATTGTAAGCTCTTGTGTCACCCTTAGCTCATCACAGATTGTAAGCTCTTGTGTCACCCTTAGCTCATCACAGATTGTAAGCTCTTGTGTCCCCTTTATCTCCTCACAGATTGTAAGCTCTTGTGTCCCCCGTATGTCCTCACAGATTGTAAGCTCTTGTGTCCCCCTTATGTCCTCACAGATTGTAAGCTCTTGTGTCCCTCTTATGTCCTCACACATTGTAAGCTCTTGTGAGCTATGTTTGTTGCCATGTTATTTATGACTCTGATTGTACATGAACCCCCTGATTGTAAAGCGCTGCGGAATATGTTGGCGCTATATAAATATATATATACATTTATATACATATCTATAGATATATATATTCCCCCAGATTTCCATAACTATAAAATTAAGGAATAATATTTCTGATAAATATATTCCAGGAAAAGAAATAAAAAAACAGGAAATACATAGAGAGATCAAAAACATCTGTGCCTGACAGCACTGTGAAAATTGCTACGCTCATTAAGGGTTAATTACCTACAGTAATAAGAGGTTAATGACCCCTCTGCCCCAGTAATCCTGACAGACAGTGGCGGTGACTGTACACATACCTCCACCTGCACCGCTGGACACTACCTGGATGGGGGAGGGCAGCGACTACTGGGCTAAAGGACCTTTCATGATGTCATGACCATGTGACTATGTGTGGGAGGAGTCAGGCTGTGCTGCTGGAGGAGGTAAAGGACCTGTGATGATGTCATGGCCTTGTGATTTCTGACTCCTCCTACACATGATCACATGGTCATGACATCATGAAAGGTCCTTTAGCCCACTAGTCTCTCCCCCTCCCCAGACATGTAGTGTCCAGCGGTGCAGGTATGTGAATTAATATTTATTATTATTATAGCACCATTCGTTCCATGGTGCTGTACATATGATAAGCGGTGCACGTACATAATATAAAACAATAGCAATAAGCATGACCAATACGAGTTACAGACTGGTAGGAGACAGGACCCTGCCCGCCAGGGCTTACAATCTACAAGGGATGGGGGAAGGATACAGTAGGTGATGGTAGAAGCTGCTCATATGGAGACAGCGGGGTTACTGTAGGTTGTAAGATTGTGGGATTTCAGGTTTCTTCTGTAGGTGAGCGTCTGATATGTTGGGGTACAGAGTTCCAGAGTATGGAGGGTGCACTGGAGAAATTGTGGGAACAGGTGAAAAGAGGTGAAGAGAGAAGGAGGTCTTGTGCGGAAAGGTATCGGGAGATCAGGTCACAGATATATGGAGGTCTTGTATGTCACTCTCTGGGCAACGGGGAGCTAGTGAAGGGATTGCCAGAGAGACAGAAGTAATGAGGTGGATTAGTCTGACAGCAGGGTTTGGGATAGCTTGGAGGAGTTCAAGATAAGAGACCACAGAGGAGGATGTTGCAGTAGTCTAGGCGGGAGATGATGAGGGCATGTACAAGCATTTTTGCAGACTCCTGGTTGAGGAATGTGGAGATCCGAGAGATATTTTTGAGTTGGAGCGGCAGGAGGTGGAAAGGGCTTGGATGTGTGGTTCAAAGAACGGAGCAGAAGCAAAGGTTGCCCCAACGACCCCTTTAACTCCTTCCTGACACATGTACTATTACCGTCATGGAAGTCAGTGCGTTCCCGTATCATGACTTAATAGTACGTCATGGCGATCGGGCGGAACTAGAAGGGGTTTGCTGCGGGTGAGAGAGCCCATCGGGTCCCCGCGCTTGCACGGCATCAGGACCTGCCTTCTACGGGTGCCGAGGAGATCCAGCCTCAGGCCCGTCTCCTAGAGAACCTGTTGGTGTATGACTCAGTGTCATTCACTAACAGGCAATACATTACAATATGGATGTATTGTAATGCATTACAGAGGGGATCAGACCCCCAAAAGTTAAATTCCCAGAGTGGGGCAGAAATAAAGTTTAAAAAAAAAGTAAATGTGTCTTTAAGAAAAAAAAAGAAAGTTTCAAGTAAAAAAAGAAAAAACGCCCCTTTCCCCAGGTTTTATAAAAAAAAAAAACACACATATTAGGTATCGCTGTGTCCGTAACGACCAGCTCTATAAATATATCACATGATCTACCCCATGATCTAAAAAAATAAAAGCTGTGTCAAAAAAAGCCATTATTGTCACCTTACGTCACAAAAAGTGCAACACCAAGCAATCAAAAAGTTGTATGTCCCACAAAATGGTACCAATAAAACCATTACCTCATCCTGCAAAATATGAGCCCCTACATAAGCAAATCGCTCAAAAAATTAAAAAAAACTGTGGCTCTCAGAACATGGAGACACAAAACATTATTTTTTTTGTTTCAAATATGCTATTATTGTGTTAAAGTGAAATAACTAAAAAAATATACATATTAGGTATCGCCATGTCCGTAACAGCCAGCTGTATAAAAATGTCACATGACCTAACCCCTCAGGGGAACACCCTAAAGAAAATTAAATAAAAACCGTGTAAAAAAAATCTATTTTTGTCACCTTACATCACAAAACTGCTGATCAAAAATGTGTATGTCCCACAAAATGTTACCAATCAACCCGTCACCTCATCCTGCAAAAAAATTAGACCCAACCTAAGACAATAGGTCAAAAAGTAAAAAATCTAGGGCTCTCAGACATCGGAGACACTAAAATATTTTTTTTTTGCTTCAAAACTGCTAATATTGTTCTAAAGTGAAAAAAAATAAAATAAAGTATACATATTAGGCATTGTCGCCTCCGTAACAACCTGCTCTATAAAAATATCACATGGCCTAACTCCTCAGGTGAACACCATAAAAAATAAAATAAAAACAGTGCCAAAAATATAATTTTTTTTGTTTCAAAAATGCTGTTATTGTGTAAAACTTAAGTAAATAAAATAGTATACATATTATGTATCGCCACGTCCGTAAGAACCTGCTCTATAAAAATATATCACATGACCTAACCTCAGATGAACACCGTAAAAAAAAAAGTGTCAAAAAAGCCATTTTTTGTCACTTTACATCACAAAAATTGCAACACCAAGCGATCAAAAAGGCATATGTCCCCAAAATAGTACCAATCACACCGTCATCTCATCCCACAAAAAATGAGACCTAACCAAAGACAATCGGTCAAAAAATAAAAAAGCTATGGCTCTCAGACTATGGAGACACTAAACCATATTTTTTTTGTTTCAAAAATGCTATTATTGTGTAAAACTTAAATAAAAAAAAAAAGTATACCTATTAAGTATTGCCACTTGAGTAACGATCTGCTCTATAAAAATGTCACATGACTTAACCCCTCAGGTGAACGCTGGAAAAATAAATAAATAAAAACTGTGCCAAAATTACCAATTTTTTTGTAACCTTGCCCCATAAAGTGTAAAAATTAATGATCAAAAAATGATATGTACTCAAAAATGGTACCAATAAAAACGTCAACTCTTCCTGCAAAAAACGAGCCCCTGCAGAAGACGATTGGCAGAAAAATAAAAAAATATTGCGTTCAGACACTGGAGACTAGAGTTGAGCGAACTTCTATTTTTAGTTCGGCGTCCAAAGTTTGGGTTCAGGTTATCGTAGCATCCCGTTATGGATTCCGCTACCACGGACCATAATGGCATTTCGAATCCATAAGGGGCTGCTTTATTGAACCCGAACCTTGGACAACCCTAAGGACCTGGGGTGACGTCACCGTCATGTGATCAGTGCAGGGGGCGTGTCTCAGTACTGGATCACCTCTTATCCAATCCAGTGCTGAGCCACGCCCCCTGCACTGATCACATGACGGTGACGTCACCCCAGGTCCTTAGGGTTGTCTAAGGTTTGGGTTCAATAAGGCAGCCCCTTATGGATTACAAATGCCGTTATGGTCGGTGGTAGCGGAATCCATAACGGGATGCTTCGATAACCCGAACCCGAACTAAAAATAGAAGTTCGCTCAACTCTACTGGAGACGCAAAAACATAATTTTTTTTTCAAAAATGCTTTATTATGTAAAACTGAAACAAACAAAGAAAGTAGACATATTTGATATTATTCCGTCCATAACAACCTGCTCTATAAAAATAGCACATGATCTACCCTGTCAGATGTAATGTTATAAAAAATAAAAACTGTGCCAAAACAGCCATTTTTTTGTTACCTTGCCTCACAAAAAAACATAATATAGAGCAATTAAAAATCCCCATGTTCCCCAATGTTCCCCAAAATAGCACCAATAAAATTGATACCTTATCCCCTAGTTTCCAAAATGGGGTCACTTTTTGGGAGTTTCTACTTTAGGGGTGCATTAGGGGGGCTTCAAATGGGACATGGTGTCAAAAATCCAGTCCAGCAAAATCCATATGGCGTTCCTTTATTTCTACGCCCTGCCTTGAGCCCTTACATCGGTTTACGGCCACATGTGGGGTGTTTCTGTAACCCGCAGAATCAGGGTGATAATATTGAGTTTTGTTTGACTGTTAACTCTCGATGTTTTTAAAGAAAAAAATGGATTAAAATGGAAAATCTGCCAAAAAAGTGAAATTTAGAAATTTCATCTCCATTTTCCTTTAATTCTTGTGGAATCACCTCAAGGGTTAACAAAGTTTGTAAAATCAGTTTTGAGTAACTTGAGTGTTGTTTCTACAATGGGGTCATTTATGGGAGGGTTTCCATTATGTAAGCCCCACAAAATGACTTCAGATCTGAACTGGTCCTTAAAAAGTGGGTTTTGGAAATTTTCTTAAAAATTTTAAGAATTGCTTCTAAAATTCTAAGCCTTCTAACGTCCTAAAAAAAAATAAAATGACATTTACAAAATGATGCCAACATAAAGTATAGATACGGGGAATGTTCAGTAATAAGTATTTTATGAGGTATCACTTTCTGTTTTAAAAGCTGAGAAATTGAAATTTTGAAAATTGTGACAATTTTTCAAATTGTTTTTGTAAATTTGGGATTTTTTTCATAAATAACGGTAAAATATATTGACTCAAATTTATGATTATCATGAAGTACAATGTGTCAGGAGAAAACAATCTCAGAATGGCCTGGATAAATAAAAGTATTCCCACAAAAAAAGGTTATTACCACATAAAGTGACACATGTCAGATTTGCAAAAAAATGGCCTGGGCAGAACGGCGAAAACTGGCCCGGGGTAGAAGGGGTTAAAGGCTATGTAGAACTTTGGGGACTTTTTTTATTGCTGCGTTGTACTCATTTTGAACCCAAAAATATTTTTTCCATTTTTTTTTTTTCATTTCATTTTCAATTCTGAGATCCTTTCTGACTTGTGATGTTTTACATTGTACTTAAGCAATTTTGGTTAAGTTGAGATTACTACAGATGAAAATGGGAGACTGGCCTTTCTAAAGCTAGACTTGATCCAATGTGCGGTTAATCTGAAATGAACCCCAAAAAAAAGAAAGAATATGAAGTTTATACAACAGGAGATGATGTAGATTTCAGGTATTACGGTACTTACTTGAAAAGTAGCAAGCTCATTTAAAAATCAACAATATATAAGCTTTTGAAACAGTTTCACTTATAGCTCTGGTACAGGGGGTCTGATAAATCTCCCCATTACTGTCACCGTGGGGTTAAACATAGAACGGCCTTGACAAACTATTAAGTTTATCTTCCAATCGATAGAAGAAGCGAGACTAAAACATCTACACTTTATTATCTCCTCCGATGTCTCCTCTTATTATCTCCAGTAATTGTATTTTACATGGGATTTTGTAGGATTTTACATCGTCTCATCTTCTCTCCATTCAGGTTCCTACAATATAGGATCCGCTCAGTGGAGATCTTCTATATAAGATCCTTCTCCTGATTGACCCGTCAAGGATGGATAGGGACAGGGACAAGATGGCGGAGAGGATAATAAATCTCACCCTAGAGATCCTCTTCCGGCTTACTGGAGAGGTGAGAGATTCTGATGATGTCACATTACATCATCTTATCTATGTTACTAACAGATGGACATGACTGGAGAGGTGAGGGACTCTGGAGATGTATGGAGTGATAGTTATTACTGTGTCTCTCCATAACCAGGACTACACAGTAGTGAAGAAGACCTCTAGTGGGCGCTGTCAGGACCCTGTGTCTGAGGGATGGGGAAGAACCCTGAGCCCAATCACAGGGCCTCCACCTCACCCCCTGATACATGAGGAAACCAATAGAGAGAAGATCCTAGAGCTCACCAACAAGATGATGGAGCTGCTGACTGGAGAGGTGACACTGCTGGGAATGCTGGGACATTATACAGGAACGCTATGAAGGGATCTGGGTGATGACTGTATCATTGTGTTGTCAGGTTCCTATAAGGTGTCAGGATGTCACCGTCTATTTCTCCATGGAGGAGTGGGAGTATTTAGAAGGACACAAAGATCTGTACAAGGACGTCATGATGGAGGATCACCGGCCTCTCACATCACCAGGTAATAGACATGACTAAATACACACGTCCTCTCATTATCTGTATGTAAGGGATGAATTCAGTCACTGGATGTGTTTCCTACAGTTAAGGAGGAGAGAAGAACACCGGAGAGATGTCCCAGTCCTCTTCTTCCACAGGATGGGTCAGAAGAACATCACAATGTCCCACAGGATGATCAGGTAGATGGAGATAAGGTCTCATGAAATGTCCCCTATGATCTGTAGAAGGCTGTGAAGATCTTGTGTTCAGTCTTGTTTCATCCACCAGTATTATATGTTTTATCCTTGTATAAAGAGAAAGGTGGAGATGGCAGGATTACAGCTGACCATAGACATTACATAGTGTCTGGATATTCTCTGGTTATAGAAACTGCTGGTTGGAATAAGGTTGGATTTATACAGGAGACCTGCAGATATTTGGGTCAGATATCTCCTGCTGTCCGGTCATGTTTGGTTGTCATTCTAATTACTGATCTTCTCTGGTCATATAAAAGCTTCCACACGACTTCTCCAACCGTCTGATGACTTTTCAAATATTTCTTTCACAGCTTGTGAATCTGGGTGAAGATCTGAACATTATATATGTTACAGAGACATATGTGAGTGGCGATGAGCAGAGTACGGAGGACATTCCTACAGATAACCGCCCAGGTGAGTAGTGACCACTAAATAAAGCAGAGAAACTCATTCACTGACCCAAATAGTTTTATGTTGAATTTTTTAAGCTCTGTGTTCATTCAGTCTTTCAGTTGTGTAAAAACAATCAGAAGAACTCCCTGGATAAACAAACGCTTCTTTAGAATTTTAGTAACTTTAACTTTTAAAGGCTATAGACACCTATTACTGCATTCTATTCAATTTAAGCTTAAAAATCTTTTTTTAATTTGATCTTTATTAAAAAATGTTGAGTCCTTTTCTCTGTACAGATTTGGGATTCTGTTGCAGCAGGCTCTGTGTTTGTACCTTGTTCCATCAGGCAGCTCAGCTGATGGCTCTTTATCTCAGATCTCTAACCTCCGAAACACTCATTATAGTTAAACTCTTATCTGACTGATAAGAATGTGACTAAGGGCCCCTTTACACTAGATTTGGTAGATGATTTTTGGGAAGAAAGCGCTCCTACCTGACAATCGCCTGCTCATCAGTGAAAGAGACCACACTGCATTTACAGCGATCTTCTCCACAGTATAGGGAGGAGCAATCCCCAATGCAATCGTTTGTCCCTACACGGAATCATTGTTTGCCGGAAGCAGATGGCGACATCTAAACAATGATTTAGGTGACCACACAAATGATCATATTACCCGATGAATGAGCATTTCACCTGTTTATCAGGTATTTGGCAGCACCTTTACACCAGAACATTGCTAATGAGTGTTCATACGGTTCTCGTCCCGTGATGGGGCCTTTAAATAAGTTTTTATTTTTATTTTTAGCCATTAGTAATTTAGAGATAAGGGTTATTAGATGACCAGCGAAAAGTGAACGATTCTCATAGCTAGGCAGAACTTAACGCTTTTACGACAAAGCCGCTGAATATTTTTAATAAAGACCTATTAAAAAAATGATTTTAAGCCCAAAATGAGTAAAATGCTATCATAAAAAATTTTGCCTGAAGTGGTACATAGCCTTTAATATTATTATGGTCGAGAAATACATCCAGGCCCCTCTTGAACTCTTTTAGTGAACTCACCATCACCTCCTCCTCAGGCAGAGAGTTCCATAGTCTCACTGCTCTTACCGTAAAGAATCCTCTTCTATGTTTGTGTAGAAACCTTCTTTCCTCCAGACGCAGAGGATGTCCCCTCATCACAGTCACAGTCCTGGGGATAAATAGATGATGGGAGAGATCTCTGTACTGAGCCCTGATATATTTATATATAGTTATCAGATCTTTCCTCAGACATCTTTTTTCAAACTCAATAACCCAATGTTGATCATTTTTCTGGGTTCCGTAGTCCAGCTGTACCATGTATAACTTTGGTCGTCTGCCTTTGAACCTGCTCAGTCTCTACTATTTCTTTCTTGTGCACTGGTTCCCAGAATTGTAGATGATACTCCATGTTCAGTCTGACGAGTCATGATCTGTATGTTGCAGCCAAAGTTAAGCCATATTGTATCTTTTGTGGTGCGGTGTCACAGGCCTAGGAGCACACATATGGTACTGAATGTCTCATAGGCTGCAACGGTAATTCATTGCATGTTCAAGTCCCCTAAGGGGACTTAAAAGGCTTCTGTCAGTAGGAAAATGGTTATAGAACTGGCTGATGTTAGACATGGACTATTGTCCTCTAACAGTCTTTGTCCCTTCTTTCTATGTGCCTTTTTTGTTATGAAAAATAAACTTGTACTTTATGTAAATTAAACTCTAGGAGCAATGTGGGTGTTGCCCCTACTCCTAGAGGCTCTGTTCTTCCTCCTCTGGCCACGCCCTCATCATGCTGATTGACAAGGCCAGGCAAGATGATGTGAACACATGGCCAGAGGAGAGAGAACAGAGCCTCTAGGAGTAGGAGCAACACCCCATTGCTCCTAGAGGCTCATTTGCATGAAATTAAAGTTCACATTTCACTAAAACAGAGGCACATAGAAAGAAGGGACGAGGCCTGTTAGGTTTAGTGGACAATAACACATGTCTAACATCAGCCATGGTGTTCCTGATGACCGAAGCCTTTTAATGTAAGTGTTAAAAAAGAAGAAAAACATTTTTTAATGCATAAGAAAAACTCCCTTCTTGTGAATTTTGTGAATTAACTTAATTGCTTGAGGTAGGGCATTCAACAGAACTGGTGTAGCTTGAGGAAGTCTTGGAGATGGGAGAGAGAGAGAGTCTCAGGTTATGGTGGATCTCAGTCGTAAATCGTTTGCTGAACGGAGAGCACGGGTAGGGTGGTAGACAGGAATGAGGTAAGAGATGTAAGAGGGTGCAGCACTCTGGAGAGCTTTGTAGGTGAGAATAAGCAGTTAAAATGGAATCCTATACTGTATGGGCAACCAGCGTAATGACTGGCACAGGGTAGAGGCATCAGAGTAGTGGTTAGACAGATCAGCCTGGCTGCTTTATTAAAGATAGATTAGAGAGGGAACAGTCTGGTGAGGGGGAGACCAATTAGTAATGAGTTACAGTAATCAAGACAGAAATGGATCCGGGTCATAATTAGGGATGAGCGAATCGACTTTGGATGCTTTATCCGAAGTCTATTTGCATAAAACTTCCTTTTAATACTGTATGGAGCTGGAGCTAGGTACAGTATAAGAATGTATTGGCTCAGACGAGTCAAAGTTATTACTTTGCGAAGTCTCAAGAGACTTTGTGTAATAGCTTCGGGAATAAATTTTTACTGTAAAAAGCCTTGATACAGAACAAGGTACCACTCGGAACAGAACCTGAGGTTCGGTACCAAGGTTTTTTACAGTAAAAATGAATTCCCGAAACTATTACACAAAGTATCACGAGAATTCGCGAAGTAATAATTTCGGCTTATTGGAGCCAAAACATTCTTATACTGCACAGAGCTCCTGCTCTGTACAGTATTAAAATGAAGTGTTATGCAAATCGACTTTGGATAAAGAATCCGAAGTCGATTCGCTCATCCCTAATTATGACCCTGATCCATTTCTGTCTTGATTACTGTAACTCATTACTAATTAGTCTCCTCCTCACCAGACTGTTCCCTCTCTGTGTGTACAGATAGGACGGTGGCCATTTTATCACCCCTTATGATTGCTTTCTAGACAAAACGAGCCATTATAACTAATGAAAAGTATTTGGGAATATAGAAATAAAAAAGTAATATTTTAGTATTTCGATTTTCTTAATTTCTGGAGAATCCCTTGCATTAAATTTTTGCTAAAACCCTTGCTGTTTTTATGGAAATTGTTATATAAAGAAATATAATAAAATAAACTAACATTATATTAAGGTTCTAATATGACTAAAATGTGTTCTTTGCAGATGACTGTACCAAGAGTTTCGATGGACATCTGATATTTTCAGATTTTAAAGAAAATAATCATGGTATAACAGAAGATACTTATGAAGAGCATTCCATTATTTCAGATAGACCCTCCATCCTTCATAGCAAAGATCTGTCATTGGATCCTTCTAAACAGATCCGATCTTCTGACTCATCACAGACTTTTAAGGAAAATAAAAGTCACAGAATGGATGATGGACATCATAGACCTCACACAGGGGAGAAGCCAATGTCATGTTTAGAATGTGGGAAACATTATAGATATGAATCAGAACTTGCTAGACATCAGAAATCTCACACAGGGGAGAAGCCATATTCTTGTTCAGAATGTGAGAAACATTTTATCCATAAATCAGATCTTGTTAGACATCAGAGAACTCACACAGGAGAGAAGCCATTTTCCTGTTCAGAATGTGGGAAATGTTTTATTAATAAATCCAATCTTGCACAACATGAGAGAGCTCACACAGGGGAGAGGCCCTTTTTATGTCCAGAATGTGGGAAATGTTTTAACCAGAAATCAGCTCTTGTTGTACATCAAAGAATTCACACAGGGGAGAAACCATTTTCATGTTCAGAATGTGGGAAATGTTTTAACCAGAAATCATACCTTATTAAACATCAGCGAATTCACACAGGGGAGAAGCCATTTTCATGTTCAGAATGTGGGAAATGTTTTAACCAGAAAGCAGATCTTGTAAAACATCACAGAATTCACACAGGGGTGAAGCCATTTCCATGTTCAGAATGTGGGAAATGTTTTAACCAGCAATCAATTCTAGTTACACATCATAGAATTCACACAGGGGAAAAGCCATTTGCATGTTCAGAATGTGGGAACTGTTTTAATCAGAAATCAGATCTTGTTCGACATCAGAGAATTCACACAAGAGAAAATACTTTTTATGCTAAGAATGTGAGAAATGTTTTACCCACAAATTCCACCATTTTACACATCAAAGAAAAGTCACGTGTTACACAAAGGAAATAGAAAGCATGTTAAAGCACTAAATCTTGTGTACTGTATAAAAGGGTTCATTTTTGCTCCTTTGATTCCACCACTTCTAAACTTCTATCTTAGATAACAGGTGCAAGACCTCATACTAGATGTATTTTCTAGTACCATGTACAACATACACTGGTTTAGCAATGTACTGGAATATTTTGTGTCCATCCTAGGTAGAGGAGAACTGAGGGTATAAATACCTGAAGCATATCAAAGAGGGTATGTTCTTAATTAGACCTGTTTTGGACATTTTATCCTGTCTTTGTTATCCACATTCTTGGCCATTGGCGTGTAACAACAGCTTACCAAGATCTTTTTCTTCCTGAAGCTAAGTGACTGTTTCTTTATATTGCACAATACAACTGTATTTGTCATTTAGCATTGCTCAGTAAATCTTTTACTCATTTAGCCATTGTTTAAGCCCTGTTTATTCCCGTATCCCAGAATCCACAGTAAAACAATGATGAAACAATGATGAAATGTATGCAATTGCCAATGAATCTCCAGAATACAGATACCACAACAATGTATCAACCATGTGCGTAGAATTATTCACATTAAAAGGACTGCCCAAAGAAAAAAGAAATCTTCAAAGTGGCTCAGCACTGTGGACTTAGATAAAAAAGATTAACATTCATCTCACTTCTCCTCACTCTCTTTCCAAAGCTGATCAGAAACCACCATTCTCTACTTCCTTCTGCAGCGATAACCCAAGACAGGAACATATACCACCGCAATCAATCACAAATAAAAACCTAAGCCACCACCTGCTCTTCCTACATTACCTGATAAATGTACAACTTTTGACAACCAATGGGGTAACCCAGCTTGTTCCAGCCAATATGGAAGGAGAACTATAGTTGGAACCCACTGTATCTAAATAATTATAAAAAACGTAAACATATCTGTATACAGTCCGTTGTTACGAAGTGGATGTGTACCCACAGTGTCTACAAGATTTGGCTTGGGACTACTCCTAAGTGCGTTATGCTTGCAGCCTCCTGACTTTCACACTTTAACTCCTACACAGGAATCTGGATTTGCTACAGGGAAACCACCAGGTCTCTAACTTTTGGAGTGGTCTCTGGTAAACTATTGACCTATGGGGTTTAATGAGGGATCAAGACAGGCTGATGTTCCAGCACTTCAAATGGAGTCATCAATTAAGGTGCAAACTTTTGGAAAGGAACCCCTGGAGAGAGGTGTGGAGATAATCTACATCTCCTGTCAGTGGACCTCTTTATTCAAGCTGCTGCTTTATCTAGGGAAACTTTTAGTTCTTGCCAAATCTGAAGAACACTTCCAAAGGTGACATTGGGAAGAGGTACATGCAAATATTGCCCATATACAATGAGAAAAGGAGGCTTGCCTGTGGACTCACTGGAATGATTATTATATAAAAATTTGGCCCAGGGAGACCCAGTTGTCTTGGTGCAAATACCTGAAATAGTGAAGATAATTCTCCAGGGTCTGGTTCATCCTCTCAACTTGTCCACTGGACTGGGGGTCAAAAGCTGCCAGACATGATATGGTTCGGCAGTCCATGAAAAAGAAAAATATGCTCTATGAACAGACAAGCTAAAATTGTGGTGCAGAAGGTCAACCAGGGAACAAAATGGGCCATTTCAGAAAAGTGATCTACCACAATAGTGGAAGGTCTGTAATGAAATTCCAATATGTTGCCACAGGGCCTCAGGAATTGAAAAAGGAAGAAGCAGTTCTGCAGATTGTAGGTCTTATTCTGGGCACAGGTCATACAGGAAGCAACATAGTCATTGACATCCCAGTGGAGAGTAGGCTTTCTATAATACCAAGGAAGGACACTAAGGGGGTCATTTATTAAGACCAGCGTTTTAGGCGCAGGTCTTAATAAGGGACTTAGTTGGTGGTGGATCCGCCAAAGTTATGTAGAGGCCAGCTCCCTTGCTGCCCCCTTTCCCCACCCACACCACATCCACTTTTGTAGAGCTGGTATGGGCGGAGAATAGTTGCAGATTGCGGCACAAAGAATCTTTGCACTGCAATCTGTGCCAGAAATACGCCTAATATAAGCATATTTATAATCGTAAATGACCCACTAAATGTCTTGCAAAGACCTGTGTCTCCTGCCAAATATGTCCCCAGGTTAAGATTTGTTTTCCTCTGGTAGCCGGAACAAATGTTTCAAATTGATCATTTGAGCCAGATTATTTATATGTTGTGGTTCCTGCCCCTGGTTGAGTGAATGAAAAGAGCAAGAAAGCACTTCAGCCTTGATGTTCTTAGCAGGATGTAAATGCAGGATATAACTGAATCTGGAATAGAAAAGTAACCACCGGGTTTGACAAGGGTTAAAGCACTGAGCCAACTGTAAATATGTCAAATTTTTGGGATCTATAAAAATGACAACAGGATGACCTACACTTTCTAGAAGGGGCCTCCATTCTTCTAGAGCTAACTTAATGGCCAGCAGTTCTCTGTTGCAGATTTCTACAGGAGTGAAGGAAAAGTGTCAGGAAACTTTCTTTCCTCAGTAATTGCATTGGAGGAGAACAGCTCCAGCCTTCAAAAAGAACTGCTTGAAGATATCTGGTCGATGAAGAATAAAAGCCAAAGATAAAGCCTGCCTGAGTCTGGAGTGTAGATTCTGCCTCAGGTGTCCACTCCTTAGCGTTCACTCCGTAGTTAGGAGTTGAAATGGGAGCAGTAAAAGTGGAGAAATGAGGAATAAATTGTTGATATTTTGTGAAGCCCGGGAATGATAGTATAGCCCTCAGACCTGAAGGCCAAGCCTACTTCAAGATTATTGACAGTTTCTTGGGATTTATGGATAGATATACCCTTATCAGAAATCACATAGCTAAGAAAAGGAAGGGATGACTTCTCAAAAAGGCATTTTTCAAACATGATGTATATATTCTATTCTCCGGCAATCGCTGAAGGACAGGGCGGATGTGCCTCCAATTAGATGTCAGACCTGGAGAGAAGACCAGGATATCATCCAGGCAAACTATGACCCCGACATGAATGAGCTTCCGGAAAACATCATGAATGAATTAGTGGAAAACTGGGGGGCATTACAAAGACCGAAAGGCATGACAAGATATTCATAGTGACCATCACAGTTGTTAAAAGCAGTCTTCCACTCGTTGCCGTAATGTACAGTATGCAGATCAAGTTGTAGGCCCTTGGAGATCAAACTTCATGAACACCTGGGCTCCATGAATCTGTCAAACAGCTGTAAAATAAGCATCATTACATTACACATACAGTATCTTACAAGTCCACCCCTCACATTTTTGTAAATGTTTTATTATATCATTTCCTGGACCAACACTGATGATCTGACACTTTGATACAATGTACTGTAGTCAGTGTGCAGCTTGTATAACAGTATAAATTTGGTGTGCCCTCAAAATAACTCCACACACAGCCATTAATGTCTAAACCGCTGGCAACAAAAGTGAGTACACCCCTAAGTGAAAATGGCCAAATTGTGAGCAAAGTGTCAATATTTTGTGTGGCCACCATTATTTTCCAGCACTGCCTTAACTCTCTTTGGCATGGAGTTCACTAGAGCTTCACAGGTTGCCCTTGGAATCCTCTTCCATGACGACATCACGGAGCTGGTGGATGTTAGAGACCTTGTGACCCTCCAGCTTCCATTTGAGGATGCCCCACAGATGCTCAATAGGGTTTAGGTCTTGAGACATGCGTGGCCAGTCCAGCACCTTTACCCTCAGTTTCTTCAGCAAGGCAGTGGTTGTCCTAGAGGTGTGTTTGGGGTCTTTATCATGTTGGAATACTGCCCTGTGGACCCGTTTGAGAAGGGAGGGGATCATGCTCTGCTTCAGTATGTCAGTACATGTTGCATTCATGGTTCCCTCAATTAACTGTAGCTCTCCACAGCCAGCAGCACTCATGCAGCCCCAAACCATGACACCACCATGCTCGACTGAAGGAAAGACACATTTGTCTTTGTACTCCTCACCTGGATACCGCCACACACGC
The DNA here is from genome assembly GCA_033119425.1 of Bufotes viridis. Classification (NCBI taxonomy): domain Eukaryota; kingdom Metazoa; phylum Chordata; class Amphibia; order Anura; family Bufonidae; genus Bufotes; species Bufotes viridis. The sequence continues at coordinate 280,927,098 of CM065594.1, read as the reverse complement.
TTGACACCATCTGAACCAAATAAGGTTATCTTGGTCTCATTAGACTACAGAACATGGTTCCAGTAATCCATGTCCTTACTCTGCTTGTCTTCAGCAAACTGTTTGCGGGCATTCTTGTGCATCGTCTTTAGAAGAGGCTTCCTTCTGGGACAACTGAACAGAATGGCAATATAATCAACTCTGCGACTAAATTTACAAATTTTTCACTGAACTGGAAGACGATAAAACTTAGCTTTTATTAGACTCAATATTTAAAACATAGGAGTGCAGATTTAATTCATGGACTCAAGACAGGAGAGCATACACTGGAAAACTAAAACCACTGTGGTGAATGTACTATCACCCACAGGAAGTACAGCTAAAGCTCCCTGTCATTAAGTCCAAGTGTGGTAGCCTAAAACTGGTTGTTGTAACCCAACCATCAACTGTTCGGCCAATCACTAAACAGTAGGGGGCCGCAATGAAGTACTAGGGACCCCTCCAGTAGTCCCAAGGGGTGTGCAGTGAGACGCTCTGCGCTTACAGCACACATACAATGTAGCTAACAACACTGCATACACACACCCTATGTTTGCCCTACTGTGGCAGGTATTGTCCTCTCATCTGTCCCTAATAACTCTGCTCAACGCGTTTCATTTGATCATTCATCAGGAGCGATGGTGGGATAACACAGAGAGAACCCTGCCTAAGTCACCGCCACGCTAGTATGCATGTGGCCGTACCTCCGGCGCTATAATGGCCGTGAAGCGACCACGCCCACTGGCGATTTAAATAACTAAAGGCAGGAGAGGGGGATCGCAGGCCACCAATGGGAAGCGGAGAAAACGGGGGTGCGCTCACATACCCGCCTACCAAAGAATTGGCTGCTCAGATGTGCCGTCCCGCCCCTAAAATAAGAGGTAATTGGGATGCTGATAGGCGACACCCATGCCGATCAATTTGATGCAGTGTGCAGCGTATGGTCTGAGCTCTGATAGGCTGACCCCCCCACCCCTTTAACCTCTGCAGCAATGCTGGCAGCACTCATGTCTATTTTGAATAGACAACCTCTGGATATGACGCTGAGAAAGTGCACTCAACTTCTTTGGTTGACTGTGGAGAGGCCTGTTCCAAGTGGAACTTGTCTTATTAAACCGCTTTATGGTCTTGGACACCGTGCTGCAGCTCAGTTTCAGGATTAGTCTTTATCGCGAATATTCTAATCGCCAATTTTTATAGCGAATATTGGCACTTCGAGAATTCGCGAAAATCTAGACTATAGTGCTATATATTCATAATCGCGAATATTCTAGTTTTTTCATCAGTACTATTGCTTCTTGCTTGTGGGCCAATGAGAAGGCTGCAATATCTAAGTCAGAGCTTAGCAACATCCCTAGCAACCAATAGGAAAGTTGCCGACCCCTTACTATATAAGAACCTCCCAGCAGCCATTTTCTGCAGTTTTTTGCAGTTCTGAGAGAGACAGCAGTGTCATTGCTGTGCTCTGTGCTTTTCTGTGTCATTACATTAGGTAGTTAGTTAGTTAGTTAGTTAGTTAGTTAGTTAGTTTATATCTATAATACAGATAGTTAGTGGAGGTAGTCAGTGTAGGTTAGATAGTGATATGGTGTAGCTGATCCAGTGCAGGGTGTTAGGTAGTGTGATAGGGATTAGTGTCTCTGTTAGACACAGCGCTGTGATGTCACAATAATACTTAGTGCTCCAATCAGTAATATCTACTTAGACCTGATAAAATGTGAAGTTGCACGTATTGCGCCAAAAAATACGCATCATTAGTTCCGATTTGCACAATCACGAAACTAATGACTGGAGACCGCAAATTCTAGAATTCGCGTATTTTGCAAATATTAATGCGAAAAATTTGCAAAATATTGTGAAAACGAATATTGCCTATGCCGCTCATCACTATTCAGGATGTTGGCTTCTCACAGCCTAGGCCATCTTTATGTAGAGCTTTTTTTCAGATCCTCAGAGAGTTCTTTGCAGTTCAGCACAGCCCAGAAGCTTCTCCATGGGACCATAACCTATTAGTCCAGCAGATCCTCCAGCTCCTCCAACCTATCGGCCTCCTCAGGACATGGTGCCGTGGGTGATAGGCCATACTGGAGTTCTATTCACTTCGATCATTATAGGATTATATATTACAGGATTCAGGGTTTTCTGTGAGGTTTTTCTTTTACTTTCCTAGCAGTCAAAAATACCAGCAGTGGTGACGAATGGATCACAGATACCATCATCTTTTGTATCAGTCATAACTAGAGTTGAGCGGACACCTGGAAGTTTGGGTTCGCCAAGTTCGGCCAAGCTTACCTGCAAAGTTCGGGTTCAGGACCCGAACTTGACCCCGAACCCCATTGAAGTCAATTGGGACCTGAACTTTTGGGCACTAAAGTGGCTCTAAAAGAGTCATGGAAAGGGCTAGAGGGCTGCAAAAGGCAGCAAAATGAGGGTAAGAGCATGACAAGTGCCCTGCAAACAAATGTGGATAGGAAAATCATTACTGATTTAGAATATTCTTCATTATTTAATATAGTTTATGTTATGCAAAAAATCGGTAATTAACTACTACAGGACCGCCTAACGCAGGGATGCGTCCTGCGGGCGGTCCTGTAGCTCTGAGTTGACGCGTCGGCGCGTCATCTCGTGAGAGCCGAGATTTCCATGAACGCTGCAGCGCGCGCGCGCTCACAGAGGAGCGTGGCACGGCAGCTCGGTTAGCAGCCTGCCAGCGATGATCCATCGCTGGCAGGCTGTAGATCCGAATAAAATCGCATCAAACAGTTATATCAGACGCTGTTTTATGAACAGCGTCTGATATAGCTGCTACCTGGTCCTCTGGTGGTCCCATTTGCTGGGATCGACCGCCAGAGGACCAGGTAACACAGTAAAGTTGCACCAAACACTACACTAACCCCCCACCCCCCTCACCTATTAACCCCTTGATCACCCCATCTAGACCCCTGATCACCCCCTGTCATTGATCACACCCTTGTAAGGCTCCATTCAGACGTCCATATGTGTTTTGCGGATCCGTGATTCACGGATCCTCAAAACACGGACACCGGCAATGTGCTTTCCGCATTTTGCAGATCCGCACATTGCCAGAACTATATAGAAAATGCTTTTTGTCCGCAATTGCGGACAAGAATAGGACATGTTCTATATTTTTATGGAACGGAAGTGCAGACTCGGAAGCGCGGATCCGTAATTCGGATCCGAGCGGGACAAAGTCTGTCCCCATAGAAATAAATGGGTCCGCAATTCCGCCCGCAAACAGAATTTCGGACGTGTGAATGGGGCATAGGGGTCCCTTATCACCGCCAGTTAGTTAGCTACTTGTTAGGTAGTTAGCGCCCAGCCCACCGCACCGCAGTCACTGATTTTGGCAGAGATTTTTTCATCCACATTGACCAACGCGAATGAAAAAATCTGTGCCGTTCAATTTTTTTTTCAGCGCAGAGGCTGAACGGAAAAAATCTCATTACCCGTATGCTCAATATAAGGAGAATCGCAGAAACTCCTAATGCTGGCCATACGTGTAATGATTGTGGAGACCCTCAAATGCCAGGGCAGTACAAACACCTCACATGTGACCCCATTTTAGAAAGAAGACACCCCAAGGTATTCTGTGAGGGGTATGGTGAGTTCATGCAAAATTTTATTTTTTGTCACAAGTTAGTGGAATATGAGACTTTGTAAAAAAAAAAAAATCAATTTCCGCTAACTTGTGCCAAATTTTTTTCTGTGAACTCGCCATGCCCCTCACGGAATACCTTGGGGTGTCTTCTTTCCACAATGGGGTCACATGTGAGGTATTTATACTGCCCTGGCATTTTAGAGGCCCTAAAGCGTGAGAATCCAAATGCGTAAAAATGGCCTGTAGAAACCTAAAGGTACTCATTGGTTTTAGGGCCCTTTGCGCATCTTAGCTGCAAAAAGTGTCACTTATGTGGTATCGCCGTACTCAGGAGAAGTAGGGCAATGAGTTTGGGGTGTATTTTACATATACCCATGCTGGGTGTGAGAATATCGCTGTAAACGACAACTTTTTACATTTTTTATTCAAAGTTGTCAATTTACAGAGATATTTCTCACCCAGCATGGGTATATGTAAAAATACACCTAAAACACATCGCCCTACTTCTCCTGAGTACGGCGATACCACATGTGTGACACTTTTTTGCAGCCAAGATGCGCAAAGGGGCCCAAATTCCAACGAGTACCTTTTAGGATTTCACAGGGCATTTTTACGCATTTTTCTTCTCACGCTTTAGGGCCCCTAAAATGCCAGGGCAGTATAAATACCCCACATGTGACCCCATTTTGGAAAGACACCCCAAGGTATTCGTTGAGGGGCATAATGAGTCCATGAAAAATTTAACTTTTTGTCAAAAGTTAGCGGAAAGGGAGACTTTGTGAGAAAAAACAATAAAAAATCAATTTCCACTAACTTGTGCCAAAAAAAAAAATCTTCTATGAACTCGCCATGCCCCTCATGGAATACCTTGGGGTGTCTTCTTTCCAAAATGGGGTCACATGCGGGGTATTTATACTGCCCTGGCATTTTAGGGGCCCTAAAGCGTGAGAAGAAAAATGTGTAAAAATGCCCTCCTAAAAGGTACTCATTGGAATTTGGGCCACTTTGCGCATCTTGGCTGCAAAAAAGTGTCACTTATGTGGTATCGCCGTACTCAGGAGAAGTAGGGCAATGTGTTTTGGGGTGTATTTACATATACCCATACTGGGTGAGAGAAATATCTCTGTAAATTGACAACTTTGAATAAAAAATGTAAAAGTTGTCGATTTACAGCGATATTTCTCACACGCAGCATGGGTATATGTAAAAATACACCCCAAAACACATTGCCCTACTTCTCCTGAGTACGGCGATACCACATGAGTGACACTCTTGCTTAGCGCAAAAGGGCCCTAAAACCTGCCTGGGTGCGCAAAGGGGCCCTAAAACCAATGAGTACCTTTAGGATTTCACAGGCCATTTTTATGCATTTGGATTCTCACACTTTAGGGGCCCCTAAAATGCCAGGTGAGTATAAATACCCCACATGTGACCCCATTTTGGAAAGAAGACACCCCAAGGTATTCCGTGAGGGGCATGGTGAGTCCACAGAATTTTTATTTTTTGGCACAAGTCAGCGGAATTTTTTTTTATTTTTTTATTTTTTTATTTTTTTTATTTTGTTTTTTTTTTTATTTTGTTTTTTACAAAGTCTCTTATTTCACTAACTTGTGACAAAAAATCAAATTTTACATGAACTCACCATACCCCTCACAGAATACCTTGGGGTGTCTTCTTTCCAAAATGGGGTCACATGTGGGGTATTTATACTGTCCTGGCATTTTAGGGGCCCCTAAAGCGTGAGAAGAAGTCTGGAATCCAAATGCGTAAAAATGCCCTGTGAAATCCTAAAGGTACTCATTGGTTTTAGGGCCCTTGCACCCAGGCTGCAAAAAGTGGCACACATGTGGTATCGCCGTACTCAGGAGAAGTAGGAAATGAGTTTTAGGGTGTATTTTTATATATACCATACTTTGTGTGAAAAATATCTCTGTAAACAACAACTTTTAAAATTTTTTATACAAAGTTGACAATTTACAGAGATATTTCTCTCACCCAACATGGGTATATGTAAAAATACACCCCAAAACACATTGCCCTACTTCTCCTGAGTACGGCGATACCACATAAGTGAGACTTTTTGCAGCCTGGGTGCAAAGGGCCCAAATTCCAACGAGTACCTTTAGGTTTTACATGGCGGCTCACAATTTAGCCCCGCCCAAAATGCCAGAACAGTAAACACACCCCACAAATGACCCCATTTCGGAAAGTAGACACCCCAAGGTATTCACTGAGGGGCATAGTGAGTCCGTCTGAGATTTTAATTTTTTTGCCAGAAGTTATCAGAAATTGAAACTTTTTTTTTTTTTTTTCCTCAGAAAGTGTCATTTTCCGCTAACTTGTGAAAAAAATGAAATGATACATGAACTCACCAAGCCCCTCCGCGAATACTTTGGGGTGTCTTCTTTCTAAAATGGTGTCATTTGGGGGTATTTATACTTTCCTGACATTCTAGCACCTGAAGAAACATGACAGGCGCTCAGAAAGTCAGAGCTGCTTCAAAATGCCGAAATTCACTTTTTGCACCATAGTTTGTAAACGCTATAACTTTTACCCAAACCAATAAATATACACTTATTGGACTTTTTTTATCAAAGACATGTAGAACAATAAATTTAGAGAAAAATTTATATAGAAATGTAGTTTTTTTTGAAAAATTTTACAACAGAAAGTGAAAAATGTCATTTTTTTGCAAAAATTTCGGTCATTTTTGATTAATAGCAAAAAAAGTAAAAATGTCAGCAACAATGAAATACCACCAAATGTAAGCTCTATTAGTGAGAAGAAAAGGAGGTAAAATTCATTTGGGTGGTAAGTTGTATGACGGAGCAATAAACGGTGAAAGTAGTGTAGTGCAGAATTGTAAAAAGTGGCCTCATCATTAAGGGTGTTTAAGCTAGGGGGCTGAGGGGGTTAAATATGCGCATTAATCAAATCGCGTAAGGGTGTTAAGCAACTTTCCTATTGGGTTGGCTTGGTAGAATTGTCGAATATGTAGAATATAGCACTATATTATACATATTCGACAATTCTACCAAGCCAACCCAATAGGAAAGTTGCTTAACACCCTTACGCGATTTGATTAATGCGCATATTTTGTTACCGATTATTCGCATAACATAAACTATATTAAATAATGAAGAATATTCGAATTCACTAGATATTGCAGCCTTCTCACATTGGGCTACAAGCAAGAAGCAGGCAGGTAATTCTCGAAGTTGCGATAATCGCAATTAAAATTCGCTATTTTGAATATTCGCGCTCAACACTAGCCATTAGTAGGCATGGCTGTGATGGCTTCTAAGGGCACACTAGTTAAACGCTTGTTGATTGGCTGCCCTGCAGCCTTTCAACAAGCGCCATTAAATTGCCGAGGGTCCGGGTACCAAAAACCCTAAAGTTCAGTACGAACCCAAACTTTACAGTTTGGGTTCGTTCAACCTAGTCATAACTAATCTATCAAATGACAAATCTGCAAAACAAACTACATTTCCCATCAATACTGAGCAACACCTGGTCATGTGATCCCCTCACTCCTCCCACACATGATCACATGGTCATGACATCATAAAAGGTCCTTTACCTCCTGCAGCAAAGCCTGGAGCCTGGCTCCTCCCACACATGATCACATGGTCATGATATCATCACAGGTCCTTTACCTCCTGCAACATAGCCTAGAGCCTGACTCCTCCCACACCTGGTCACATGGTTATGACATCATGAAAGGTCCTTTAGCCCACTAGTTTCCCCTCCCATCCATGTAGTGTCCAGCGGTGCAGGTGGAGGTATGTGTACAGTCACCGCCGTCGTCTGTCAGGATTACTGGGGCAGGTAATGACTGGAGTGTATGGGCTGCAGGGAGGTGTAGGTCATGTGACTCTAGGACGTGTGCTGTGATATCAGGGTCTCTGTGGTCTGCTGTGTGGATTAGGTTCAGTATTGCTTTGGTGGTGACCTGAGGATTATTTGGGGGCGGGGCTACAATCTCCTATCAACCCTGGGGTAGCGGTATCGTTAACCCCTTCTGGATCAAATTCCAAGAGCCATAACTTTATTTAATCCTCCTGTACAACAGCCGTACGAGGCTTGTTCTCCGGGGGAGGAGTTGTATTTACAATCGGCTCCATTTTGGGGCACATATAACTTACTGATGAACTTTTAATAACTTTTGTTGGGGGAAAATAGTGAAAATATCAATTCCCCGACCACTTCTAACATTTTATATTTCCACAGCTCCCCGTGAGGGATAACGGACGTGTCAGAACAGAAAGTGCGGTCTCTCCGCTCACCGGACCCTCGCAGGACGCACGGAGTGAGAACCGCAGAAGAGACGGATAATTCCAGCCGCAGTGTAATAGGAGAAGTGGATTTTCTGTCCTTCCACATCCCTGCAGAGACATTGTGAAGCTTCTCCTCCGTCTCCACCGCTTAGGGCTCAGTCATGGCAGAAAAGTAAGGGAGACGCAGAGGGAGTTCTAAGAGTCACATGACATAGAGGGCGGCGTGCACGTGACATGGCATGTAACATGCTAATTACACACGTGTCCTATAGAGGATTATCACAGGAGAGGAATCTGTATCCACTTTTTTTTGGCTGGGGGGGGGGGGGAGGGAGAGATGAAGCAATCAAAAAAAAAAGAGTCAAATAAAGTTTTGTTTTTTGTTTTTCCATTTTTTTCCCCATTACTCGTATGGGATATGTATGTTTATATTTCAATAGTTCGAGCATTTATTGTTTATTTTTAATTTTCAAATGGAGAAAGAGAGTGATTAGAAGTTTGAAATCTTTTTATTTTTTTATCTTTTTAAAAACACTTTACTTGACACTTTTTGCATTTATTTTAAGCCTCCCTAGGGACTGATCGCTTGTTCAGGGCTTGACTATGGTAGGCCTTGGAGTGTTCAGAAGGGCTCAAGGCTGCCACAGCAACCCAACTGCTCCAACAATCTGACCAACAGGGAGCTGTCCGTTCCCCGGGGGCACATCGATGACGGTGTCTGAAGGGTTCATTGTCTGTGATCGGCCTCATTGGAAAATCTCAGCCTCTGCCACCAGATGTCTGCTGAGTGGAAGCCTCCTTTAAAGACACGACTTCCGTCATACATGTACGGTGGATGTTGGAAAGGGGTTAAACATGTACAGATGAGTTCGGAGCAATGAAGGCGGGCCATTTCCTATCCCTTGGTGATTGACATGGCCAGACTTCTGAGAACCGCTCTCTCCTGGTCCCGTAATCTCACCTGTGTGGCCAAATTTTTACACTTCACAACAGGATAGGTATGCGATAATATACTGGCACAATGCCTGCCGGGCACACTGCCGATCCAGTAAACACAGTCTACAGGAGGAGGAGCCTGGCACCAGAGTGAGCCCAGGTACGATCCAGTGCTGACACCGTGCCAGCATTGCACTCTGCCTTGTGGTGCTGCCGGGGGTGGGAGTTAGAGGAAGTTATAGGAGAAAGAGTGGTGAGTACAGTAGCGATTCTGTGTATCTCCCACTCCAAGTTACTGCCGTTATGAAACACAATTTCTTTACTGTGATTAAAGGGTTTCTCCGGGAATAATAGGATTTTCTTAAGTGCCAGCAGCCTGTCTCTCTGACCAGAAGGTTAATGCTTATCCGCTCCACGTTGCCTACAGTGTCTTCATGTTCCGGTCTCAGGAGAAAAAGTTGCTATATGTTTTTTGCCATCACAGCTCTGATGCAGGAGGTTTGATACATCCCCCCCATTACTCCTGCACAGTACTAAAAGGTTATTTGGTCACTCTAGGGTTAAACATGCTGCCTTAACAAGCTGTTCAACTCATCTTCCAATCCATAGAAAACAAGAGAACACAACGTCTACACTTTATTATCTCCTCCGATGTCTCCTCTTATTATCTCCAGTAATTGTATTTTACATGGGATTTTGTAGGATTTTCCATCGTCTCATCTTCTCTCCATTCAGGTTCCTACAATATAGGATCCGCTCAGTGGAGATCTTCTATATAAGATCCTTCTCCTGATTGACCCGTCAAGGATGGATAGGGACAGGGACAAGATGGCGGAGAGGATAATAAATCTCACCCTAGAGATCCTCTTCCGGCTTACTGGAGAGGTGAGAGATTCTGATGATGTCACATTACATCATCTTATCTATGTTACTAACAGATGGACATGACTGGAGAGGTGAGGGACTCTGGAGATGTATGGAGTGATAGTTATTACTGTGTCTCTCCATAACCAGGACTACACAGTAGTGAAGAAGACCTCTAGTGGGCGCTGTCAGGACCCTGTGTCTGAAGGATGGGGAAGAACCCTGAGCCCAATCACAGGGCCTCCACCTCACCCCCTGATACATGAGGAAACCAATAGAGAGAAGATCCTAGAGCTCACCAACAAGATGATGGAGCTGCTGACTGGAGAGGTGACACTGCTGGGAATGCTGGGACATTATACAGGAACGCTATGAAGGGATCTGGGTGATGACTGTATCATTGTGTTGTCAGGTTCCTATAAGGTGTCAGGATGTCACCGTCTATTTCTCCATGGAGGAGTGGGAGTATTTAGAAGGACACAAAGATCTGTACAAGGACGTCATGATGGAGGATCACCGACCCCTCACATCACCAGGTAATAGACATGACTAAATACACACGTCCTCTCATTATCTGTATGTAAGGGATGAATTCAGTCACTGGATGTGTTTCCTACAGTTAAGGAAGAGAGAAGAACACCGGAGAGATGTCCCAGTCCTCTTCTTCCACAGGATGGTTCAGAAGAACATCACAATGTCCCACAGGATGATCAGGTAGATGGAGATAAGGTCTCATGAAATGTCCCATGATCTGTAGAAGGCTGAGAAGATCCTGTGTTCAGTCTTCTTTAATCAACCAGTAGAGTTGATCAAACCCAAACTGTAAAATTTGGCTTCGTACCGATGACACACTGCATTTCTGTAGTTGGGTTAATAAACCCGTACTGGTGTGCCACAGAGCATGTTTGCATACAACGCTGAAAAACCTGTTTTATAATTTTTGGGGTGACATACTGCATTTCTGTAGTTTATTGCAATAAACACTGGTTTTGTGCTACATAGCAGATCTGAGGCCTACCCTGTATTTCAGTCATTTTAAGTAACCTTTTGAACTCCGCATTTACATAGTTGGTTGCAAACACACAGGTTTTGTGGTAGATAGCACATTTGCGGTGTACGCTGCATTTCTGACAGTAAACTTAAACCGTTAACCTCTGCTGTTACATTGTTGGTTTGAAATTTTTTTGTTGATAGTGGAGTAATTGTATTGAATTGCTCTGTTACACTGTTGTGTGACCTAAAGAAATTTATTCTGTGTATGACACGGGCACTACCTTACTGTTAGTGAACTTAATTGTTGACTATTGCAGTTAAATTGACACCAGAGATAAACCATCTGTTAGTTTGGTGGGTAAAGGCAAATAATGGGGAGAACATCAAATAAGGGACGTGGACATGGTCGTGGTGGTGTTGGTGGAGCTCCTGTTGCTGGGAGAGGATGTGGCCGTTCAGCGCCAACTATAGGTGCAAGTGAAACACCTTCCTCAGGTCTGAGTAGGCGACAGAACCTGCAGCGTTATTTGGTAGGACCGAATTCCGCTCTATGAATGGTGAGGCCAGAACAAGTACAGGCGATAGTAGATTTCCCCACTGCTGAAAGCTCAGAGTTGGCACCTGCAGCCCATGCCCATCAGTCTTTCACCTCATCCCCTTGCAAATCAGCCAAGCAATCTGAGCCCCAAGTCATGCAGCAGTCTGTTATGCTTTTTGGTGACTCTGCTGGCAGGGTTTCCCAGGGCCAAAACCATAGCCCTGCCCAGAAGTGGAAGAGATTGAGTGCACAGATGCCCAACCACTTAGGTTTGAGGATGAGGACATGGGAAGACCACCGCAGCACGTCTTTCTGCGGTGTGCAGACCGACGAAGAGGGCAAGGGTGAAGACTGGGTGGAAGATGATGTTGAGAACAATGAGGTCCTACACCCCAAAATATACCACTTAAATCCATGTTATTCATGGGTGGTGAAAAAATCATATTTTTTTAAGGCCAGGAATTACCTTTGCCGCCTTTGCTGCATATGTGGCGGGGACAATATTATAGTTAATCCGTCTGGAAGTTCAGGGGTTGACATATTTCAATTTTTTGCTGTCAAGTAACCCTGCACTGCATAGGTGACAGGGACCGAAAATGTAAAAAATCTTCTTTTAAATTTTTGGGTGCAAGATTACAATTTTTGCCGTGAATTAACCCCACCTCTGCCTGGGTGCCAGGGGCCTACATTTCGAAAAATCGCCTGTTCCATTGGTGGGTGACATGAACCCCGTTTTGCCGTGAATAAACCCCTCCTGCCTGGGTGCCAGGGGCCTACATTTCTAAAAATCTCCTGCTCCATTGGTGGGTGACATGAACCCCGTTTTGCAGTGAATAAACCCCTCCTGTCTGAGTGCCAGGGGCCTATATTTTTAAAAATTGTCTGTTCCATTGGTGGGTGATATGAACCCCGTTTTGCCGGTGAAAAACCCCTGCTGTGCATTGCTGACACTGAACCAAATTTGGTAAAAACGTCTGTTAATGATCGAAAGATGCGTGACTACAAACGCACGCTGGTAGACGTGCTGCTGATGGCATCCCCTCCTGACGCCTCCTCAACCTCCTACTCCACATCCATTTCCTCCTCCTAGATCAAGATTTTTATCTTTTATTTTTATTTTATTTTAAGTTATTTCCCTATCCACATTTGTTTGCAGTTCACTTACCCACATGTTGCTGCCTTTTGCAGCCCTCTAGCCATTTCCAGGACTTTTTTACAGCTATTTTGTCCCCATGGGGTTCGGGGTCAAGTTCACATCCCGAACCCAAACTTTTTTGTGAAGTTTGGCCGAACCCGTCGAACCTGAACTTCCAGGTGTCCTCTCAACTCTATCCACCAGTATTGTATGTTTTATCCTTGTATAATGAGAAAGGTGGAGATGGCAGGATTACAGCTGACCATAGACATTACATGGTGTCTGGAGCTTCTCACAATTTTCTGACTATGGATACTGCTGGTTGGAATAAGGAACCAATAGGTTGGATTTATACAGGAGACCTGCAGATATTTGGGTCATTTTTGGTTGTCTTTCTAATTACTGATCTTTTCTGGTGACATAAAACCTTCCACACGACTTCTCCAACCGTCTGATGACTTTTACAATACTTGTTTCACAGCTTGTGAATTCGGGAGAAGATCTGAACATTATATATGTTACAGAGACATATGTGAGGGGTGATGAGCAGAGTATAGAGGACCTTCCTACAGATAACCGCCCAGGTGAGTAGTAACCACTTTGTATTTTGCCTGGTTGACAGACTTTGAGAGAGGTTGCATCATTGGACTGAGAGAAGCAAGATGATTGTTTTACCGAATTGCCCACCATCTAAGCCGTTTTGACTTAGCTAATAGGAGGTTTAGAAGCAGCAGTTATGTAAGGGCTCTGGACAGCCCAGGCAGACCACCAGTAGAGAGGATCGTTTGATCTGCCAACAAGCATGAGCAGCTCCCACAGTTTGTCCACCATCCAGAGACAGGTGCCACCTTCACTACACCCGCCTGTCTCTGGCTGGATCATTTCCAGGTCCCTAGCAGAAGTAAATTTGGAGTCACAGCACCCATTACTTGTCATGCCATTGACAGTCAGGCACCATCATCCTTGTTTGCAGTTGTGTCATGAATAAGAAACCAGCACTGCTACAGACTGAAAACATAACATCTTTATGACAAATCTAGGTTCAGTTTGGGATCCGACGATGGTCGGGTTCAAATATGGAAGCCTCGTGGTGAGCACTATCGCCTTGTTTGTCAGGTTCCATACTGTGCTTCTACTAATACCACTACACAGCCACAGATCGCCTTTCTGCCAGGTTCCATATTGTACTACTGCTGCTGGCACTACTACTATCCCTACAGAGCTGCACAAATCCTGCCTTTTTTCAGGTTGCAGACTGTCCTGCTGTTACTGTTCCTGCTATTATTGCCACTACTACGACCTCTACACTGCTGCACATCTCTAGCATTGTCCTTCAGGTTCCATATTGCACTGCTGCTGCTCCCAAAAGGTGTTAACTTTTGGACTGCTTGTTCAGAACAAACCAATGCTTTTTTTCAATACTACTGTGTGTGTGTGTAGATATAAACATGGGCATACATTTTCCCCCATTAGGCATAGTTTTTGAACAGCTTCTTCAGAACAAGCCATTGCTTTTTCCAATACTACCGTGTGTGTGTATAAACATGGGCAGGCATCTACCCCCAATAACTTAATTTTCAAAATCATAACAAATTCGAAAGTGCGGTGTGTTTTTAAACAGACTTCTTGTTAATACCAACAACCATGCACTTCCCCATCTCCATATATATCGCTGTCACTCTAACATAACTATTGAAAGGGGTTGTGTACAGTCCTAGGAGACCCCAGAAAATCTTATGAAATTTTGCAGGGCAATATTAGTGCTTTCAATTTAGGTACAATTTATAGATACCCGAACTTAATCTTCCGACTAGTTTGTTAGAATCAGCCCTAAAGCGAATTTCAAGAAATTTGGTAATCTATAATTGTCTCATCTTCTTTCCATTCAGGTTTGTACAGTATAGGATCTGCTGAGTGGATATCTTCTAGAGTACATAAGAGCCTTCTCCTGATTGCCCCCTCTACGATGGATCATGACAGGGACAAGATGGCGGAAAGTATAATAAATCTCACCCTAGAGATCCTCTTCCGGCTTACTGGAGAGGTGAGAGATTCTGATGATGTCACATTACATCATCTTATCTATGTTACTAACAGATGGACATGACTGGAGAGGTGAGGGACTCTGGAGATGTATGGAGTGATAGTTATTACTGTGTCTCTCCATAACCAGGACTACACAGTAGTGAAGAAGACCTCTAGTGGGCGCTGTCAGGACCCTGTGTCTGAAGGATGGGGAAGAACCCTGAGCCCAATCACAGGGCCTCCACCTCACCCCCTGATACATGAGGAAACCAATAGAGAGAAGATCCTAGAACTCACCAACAAGATGATGGAGCTGCTGACTGGAGAGGTGACACTGCTGGGAATGCTGGGACATTATACAGGAACGCTATGAAGGGATCTGGGTGATGACTGTATCATTGTGTTGTCAGGTTCCTATAAGGTGTCAGGATGTCACCGTCTATTTCTCCATGGAGGAGTGGGAGTATTTAGAAGGACACAAAGATCTGTACAAGGACGTCATGATGGAGGATCACCGGCCCCTCACATCACCAGGTAATAGACATGACTAAATACACACGTCCTCTCATTATCTGTATGTAAGGGATGAATTCAGTCACTGGATGTGTTTCCTACAGTTAAGGAAGAGAGAAGAACCCCGGAGAGATGTCCCAGTCCTCTTCTTCCTCAGGATGGTTCAGAAGAACATCACAATGTCCCACAGGATGATCAGGTAGATGGAGATAAGGTCTCATGAAATGTTCCCTTTGATCTGGTCATTTTTGGTCGTCATTCTAATTACTCATCTTCTATGGTTATAAAAAAAAACCATCCACACGACTTCTCCAACCGTCTGATGACTTTTACAATATTTCTTTCACAGCTTGTGAATCCGGGAGAAGATCTGAACATTATATATGTTACAGAGACAGATGTGAGGGATGATGAGCAGTGTATAGAGGACATTCCTACAGATAACCGCCCAGGTGAGTAGTAACCACTTAATTAAGCAGATTCTACACATTCCCTGGATCAAATAGTTATATGTTAATTTTGTAAGCTCTGTGTTCCGTCAGTTTTTTCAGCTAAAATACAAGTTGAATATTGATGAAAATGTGATAACTTTATACTGTAACATAGTAAAACATAGTAAGTTACTGTATTTTTCACACACCTAGGTTTTAGAGGAGGAAATTAAGAAAAGAAAATATTTTTTATCAGACCTCAGATCAGACCCCTAATGTGAATATGGCCCCCAGTCAGACCTCAGATCAGAGTTCCAATGTGCATAAGAACCCCCCCCCCCTCCATTCAGACCTCATATAACTCCACAGTGCAGACAAAAAAACGTACCTATCCTAACGCTGTCCGCAGTCACAGCACAGCGAGTGGCCGAGGAAGACCAGGTGAGTACAGAGCCCGGGGAGGGTTGAATTTACTGCTTCCCAGCCCTCCTGTACTAATGAGTGCTTCCATAATAAAAGATGATTATTATTCAACCTATAGGATGCTCTGACATTTTGCCCCCACTTTGGGGATAAAAAAGTGCGTCTTATAGGGTGAAAATACAGCCGTTTGTTGGGCTAAAAAAGATATTTTTTTATCTTAGTAGAATCAATTCCTTTCCAACTCCAAATCAGAATAACTCCCTGGATCATTGACTCATCTCTAGAAAGTAACTTGATGCAAGATGGGGCAAATCGAACACACAGCGTGCACCACAGTGATAAACCTGTGATTGGCTGGGGTTACGCTGTCTAACATTTAGACAGAATTAGTAAATGTGCCCCACTTCGAATAGTTATTTTCTAATATAACCCCTAATCCCTATGGTTAACACTACATGATGTCGCACAGGGTTGGCTGGGTTCTGACCTATTCTTCTACTTTCTATGAACTCTCAGTCAGCAGTTCTTACAATTAGAGACTAATTTCTTAAAATTTGCTTGTGGTCTGATTCCATCAATTCAGTCATCAGATTTCATTTAACCCAAATAAATTAGGGCCGAATAGAATGTGCCCCAGTTCCCTGAAAAGTCGTGTATGACACTCCCAGTCTTTGTATCCAACCCCTTTCAAGCTCTTTCATCCCAAGGCAGCATTAGTAATATCAGATTGACAGTAAGATATATGACTATGGAAAAATATATGACAGCCGTTGGTAACTAACAGAATTTTTGTCAGAATTTAAATCAGAATTTTTGTCAGAATTTAAATCTGAATTTTTTTTATATTTTAAAATTAAAGGGGTTGTCCGGGTTTAGAGTTGAACCTGGACATATCCCCGTTTTCACCCAGGCAGGCCCTCTGACATGAGCATGCTCCGATGCTCTCCCTTGCCCTCCGCTGGACCTCGCAGGGCAAGGGCTTGTTTGTTTACTTTGGTACACTGCTAGACGGAGGCTTCTGCCCAGCAATGTTGCCTGTGACGTCACCGGCTCTGAGGGACAGGCTATAGCGCTGCCCTAGCCATTTTACAGGCTAGGGCAATGCGAAATCCCGCCCATCAGTGGTGGTGACGTACGTCCCCAGATCTACATAAAAAGCCTTTGCCCTGCGCGATTCAGAGCAGGGCAAGGGAGAGCATCAAAGCATGAAATGTTCCGATACTCATATCAGAGCGGCTGCCTGGGTGAAAATATGGGTATATCCAGGTTTCGCTCTGAACCCATACAACGCCTTTAAGAAAGCAGTCTTAAATTATACTTTGGGGAGCAGCAACAGGTTTCTTATGTTAACGGAAAAAAATACAGAAACATGAAAACATGACATGGAAGGAGATGTGCAGCTGTGTATGGGTAGTAGTAGCTGCAGCAGCAGTATGTGATAGACAGGCAGCCAACAACAGTGGCATCTTCGGGCAAGTGATAAATAGCCAGTACCCACTATTAGTAATGGCAGGGGTATTCATCAGCAGCAGCTGAAAGTGTATGAAAATCATCACAAATCCATGATTTATTTTCACAAATGTATTGTCCACTGCAGTGTATATTAACTTTATAAACTTTGAAAACAAAGACACAGACAATACACAGATCATCAAATTTTTTTTTACAAAACTGTGAAATGCTTTTTGGAAAAAAATCACTTTGTGTTTGGTACAATATACAGTGAAACCTAGTCTGTAATTAAGTGACTTTAGGAAACTATTACATATTTTTTGGGGAAATAAATGGTCATTTGAATAGAGTTCACTACGATATACGGTAACTGTGATGCAGAACAATATGTCAGATGCACTAGTCTGTAATCAACTGACTTCTTTTATTTTTTAGAAACAAATGGTAAGTTGAACAGAGTCCAGTACAATATTCAGTAACTGAGACGCAGACCAATATGTCAGGTGTTAGCCCAGTCTATGATCAAAAGTAAGTATGAGGGTCAATTGGACAGAACCCAGTACAACATACATTAACTATAAAAGACCAATATATCAAGTAGTCTAGTCTGTGTTCAACTGATTTTTTCCAAGAAACTGTGAAAAATAAATTTATTTTTTTGTTTTTAAAATTTAAATCGTCTTTTGGAAAGAGTCCACTATAATATACCATAACTGTGACACAGACAAATACGTTCTGCACCAGGATTAATATAGTAAAAGATTTGTGTCTGATTGCCAATTATGTGATGTAGATTTGGGTGAAACACATGAATACTCAATTGAGTAGTATAACTTTAAATGCTACAACTCCCATTCAGAATGGCTGCCAGCTTGAGACAGCCTGGCTGAGTTACACAATGACAAATTGACTCCTGTCTGTAAAACCATAATTATAAATTTTAGTAACTGGTTATTGTCTACTTCTCACTGTGAAAGATCCCCTCTCCCTCTCTGTATTCTGTGTTTTGTTTTAAGATAAGATCTCTGTTCTCTGACAGATGTCCTGTTCCTCCAAAATATAAGCCCACAAAATACATGCATTTTTTGGTTGAAATGTTATATAGTACTTATGACACATCCACTGAGTCATTAGTATAATCCCTCCTGATTGGCTAAGGTTGACTGCAGGACATAATGGACAAGTTCTCCTGCTGGGGCACCACCTGGGGTCATGTGATCCTTCAACTCTGTGTTCTCAACAATACAATAGTGGTCGCAATCTTAAGCTATTTGTAAGTCAGATGTATTTACTGCATAGGGTCTAAAGAACCCCAGCCTTCCTCTATAAAATTGGGCTTCGTCCTGACTCCTGTTGTCCTCGCTGCGGGGCAGGGAACGCCTCTCTGGTACATATGTTCTGGGACTGTCCTAGGTTAGGTACATATTGGACAGATGTTACCAGGATTATCTTAGAAGTTACCCAGATAGATACACGTGGGGACCCTAGGGTCTGTCTCCTGGGACTGCTGGAAAGTGAGGAAGGGGATAATAACATATCTCTATGTATGCAGAGAATGCTGTTCCAGGCCCGAATAGTAATAGCTAAACACTGGATCGATTGTGATCCGCCCACTTCTCGAGAATATATCAATAGAATGAACACTATTTTACGATATGAACGGGGAATATACTTGAAAAGGAAGTGCCCCAAGAAGTTTGCGTCTATTTGGCGGGGCTGGGTGGGTGCTCCGGGTTTGGTGTCAGAGACCCTCGCTGCAGAATGTTTAAGAGACCAACTTTCCGGGATTAGGGAACTGCCACGGCAGTAGGCTGGCTTGCTATGGGGAGAACGATTGACACTATGGCCACACGCCGATGTTTTGTACTAAACAATGTTACAACACCGAAGGGATATGGCTTCTACAGGGCCAGGTCGTCTCACAGGTTTGAATTGTTCGAGATGGTTGGGGAGGGGGGAGGGGGGGAGTTGGTTCAACGTTTAGGTCCTATGATGCAGAGTGTACACCCTGGATGTAATGTGATTATTGTGATATCCTGGAAATGAATAAGCCGACACAATAACGTTGTATTTATATTGTACGAGACTGTTCTCCTTTATTATACGTGCCATTGTATAACGTACTGTACAGATTGGGTATTTGCTGTACACTGTGTTCTACCCTTTCAATCAATAAAAACTATTTTGATTTTAAAAAAAAAAAGCTATTTGTAAGAGGCAAATCCCCAAAGTTTTGGATTCGTGGGAAAACAAAAATTTTGGGAAATGTCACAGGGAATTCGATTGGTGTAGAATTGATTAACTCATCTCTACCTATTTCAAAAGTAGTAAAAAGGATATATTAAATATGTCACATAACCCAGCATATTCTGGCCCATTTCTCATGTGTAATATATGTAGTCCATGTATTATAAATACATGGACTACATATATTACACATGAGAAATGGGCCAGAATGAAAAAAGCTTTTAATCCTCTTTGCCATAGGTATGGGAGGGAAGGGGGAGACACTTTCGATCTCTCCTATCTTCTGATCTGTGCAATGGCAGAAACCGTTTTGAGTGGTTTCTGCAGAAATGATCCCAAATGCTTTGGAATCGCTGGAAATAAAAGTTCTTGGAAATTTGTGCTTGTGTTTGATTTGTGCTGCATTGACTTATTTATTTCTACTGGAATCATGACTTTTTATGAAAAAGGGAGATTCTAATGAGCCATCATCACGGCAGACTAAACTGTTAAAATAAAAGAAAGCCCTTCTCTCAACACTGGCTGTATCCTGCCTGCTATCTGTACAGAAGTCCAGATTTCCTTACCCAAAGAAATAATCAAGAGCAATTTGCTTGTTGTAATTAAAGGGGTTATCAAAATGTGTAAAACATCTCCCACAATGCCCAAGCCCATGGGCATAGCTATAGGGGGTGCAGAGGTAGCAGTTGCTACCGGGCCCAGGAGCCTGAAGGGGCCCAAAGACCCTTGTGCTGCATAAGAAGACACACAAAGCACTGAGGGAAGGGGGGCCCAGGCTGAACTCTTGCACCAGGGCCCATGAGCCGTTAGCTACGCCCCTGCCCAAGCCCCTTATGTAGATGGTACTTACCCAGTTCCCCGGCACCCACGATGCTAGGAAGGCAGATTCTTTTGCATCCCTTTTCTAAGATCTCCCAGTGCCCCATATTTGTGATGACAATAACAATTAGCTACTTATAAGGCCAAACTAACATCTGCAATTTTTGGTACAGTTTCTTATATAAATTGTTTAGCCAAGGCCAGGAGTAGATTATAAAGGAAAATGAAGTATAAAGCACTTTTTCTTTTTTTTATTATTGAGTCCTAGCCTCAGCTAAAAATAATTAAAAAAAAACGAAAACTATACATGCTAACCCAGCCCTACATTTGCACCAAAGCCATAATTTCTTCATGCCTGACCATTGTGATCGTCCTCTCTACATGTAGCCATCAAGGCCTGTGTGAAACGGCCACTACCTAATAGCACTGATTCAAAGTTCTCATTATGAGTTTCCACTAAAAATTTTATTAGAAAAGAGTGTTGGTAGGCACATTAAACCTATGAAGATGCTGGCTTCAACATAGAACAACCTTGTGACCTAACGTCATGATGTTCTACTTTGCTTTGAGGTCTACTGATAACTTGTGATCTGTTTTCCCACCACATAGTGAGTTAATAATTGTATTTTGCTAAAAGCCTTGCAATATGTATACACATATCTATATACAGAAAAGTTATAAAATATCAATATAATGTTAATGTCCTAATATTAATAAAATGTGTCTTCTTCTTTGCAGATGACCCTACCAAGAGCCCAGAGGGACATCTGATGGCTTCAAAATTTAAAGTAAATAATAATGGTATAACAGAAGATACATATAAAGAGCATTTCATTATATCAGATAGACTCTCCATCCCTCCATCACAGAAGAAAAGTCGCACAAGGGGTAATAAACATCAAAGAGGTCACAAAGTGAGAAAGCCATTTTCATGTTCAGAATGTGGAAAACATTTTAGTGTTAAATCAGCTCTTGTTATACATCAGAGAATTCACACAGGGGAGAAACCGTTTTCATGTTCAGAATGTGGGAAATGCTTTATCCAGAAGTCGGTTCTTATTAAACATCAAAGAACTCACACAGGGGAGAAACCATTTTTATGTTCACAATGTGGGAAATGTTTTATAAATCAATATAATCTTGCTAAGCATCAGAGAAGTCACACAGGGGTGAAGCCATTTTCGTGTTCAGAATGTGGGAAACATTTTAGTGTTAAATCAGCTCTTGTTATGCATCATAGAATTCACACAGGGGAGAAGCCATTTTCATGTTTAGAATGTGGGAAATGTTTTATCCAGAAATCAGATCTTGTTAAACATCAGAGAATTCACACAGGGGAAAAGCCTTTTTCATGTTCAGAATGTGGGGAATGCTTTAACCAGAAAGCATATCTTGTTAAACACCAGAGAATTCACACAGGGGAGAAGCCATTTTCGTGTTCAGAATGTGAGGAACGTTTTAACCAGAAAGTACATCTTGTTAAACACCAGAGAATTCACACAGGGGAGAAGCCTTTTTTATGTTCAGAATGCGGGGAATATTTTAGTGTTAAATCAGCTTTTATTATACATCATAGAATTCACACAGGGGAGAAGCCATTTTCATGTTCAGAATGTGGGAAATGTTTTAACCAGAAAACACATCTTGTTAAACACCAGAAAATTCACACAGGGGAGAAGCCATTTTCATGTTTAGAATGTGGGAAACATTTTAGTCATAAATCAGATCTTGTTAGACATAAAAAAATTCACACAGGGGAGAAGCCATTTTCATGTTCAGACTGTGGGAGACATTTTTGTCATAAATCACATCTTATTAGACATAAGAGAACTCATACAGGGGAGAAGCCATTTTCATGTTCAGAATGTGGGAAATGTTTTAACCAGAAAGCATATCTTGTTAAACATGAAAGAATTCACACAGAGGAGAAGCCATTTGCATGTTCAGAATGTGGAAAATGTTTCATGGATAAATATAAGCTTGCTAGCCATGAGAGAAGTCACACAGGTGAGAGGCCATTTTCATGTTCAGAATGTGGGAAATGTTTTAGTGTTAAATCGGCTCTGGTTATTCATCAAAGATTTCACACAGGGGAGAAGCCATTTTCATGTTCAGAATGTGGGGAATATTTTAGTGTTAAATCAGCCTTAGTTATACATCAGAGAACTCACACGGGGAGAAGCCGTTTTCATGTCCAGAATGTGGAAAATGTTTCATAGATAAATATAATCTTGCTAAACATGAGAGAATTCACACGGGGGAAAAGCCATTTTCATGTTCAGAATGTGGGAAATGTTTTACCCAAAAATCAGATCTCCTTGCACATCACAGAATTCACACAGGGGAGAAGCCATTTTCATGTTCAGAATGTGGGAAATGTTTTAACCGGAAATCATCTCTTGTTATGCATCAAAAAATTCACACAGGGGAGAAGCCATTTTCCTGTACAGAATGTGGGAAATGTTTCATAGACAAACTTAAGCTTGTTAAACATGAGAAAATTCATGCAAGAGAAAAGTCATTTGCATGCTAAGAATGTGAGAAATGTGAGAATGTCAAAGTAAAGCCATATTTTTTTACGTATGGAAAAGAATTCAATGATGATCACTGTATGGAAGGGTTAGAGGGCATCTTTCACCACATACCGGCATAGTAATCAAAATGACTTTTCAGATATCCACTTGCCTACTGATTTAAACACACTTTCCACCATCCTATTCAAAACTCCTGCTTGTATTTTATGCAAATGACTTGTTTGGTGCAACAAATGCATCAATGTTGCACCTCCTAGCACCTAAACCCCCCCCCATTTGGCTTTTGGATGCCACTCACTAAGCTTCCAGCACCAGGGCCAGGCATGGCAGATGTAATCTCACCTGGGGCTGTGTTCTTGCACGTGAACCGACTCTGAAAATCAGTGCATGCGTAGTACAGCCCTGATATTTGTCACAGATACTTAGTACAGATGTCATTATCCTTGACGAGCATTAGGGCTGAACTATGCATGCACTGATTCCCGAGCTGAGGGGTGCAGCCAACAGCCAAAAGGAAGTGGAGCTTTAGTTGCTACAAGAAGCAATGACGATGCCCTTGTTTCTCCAAGCAGGTAATTTACATAAAGTAAAAGCAAGAATGTCTCTATAATGAGGCCACTGATCGAGATAGAGGAAAGTATGTTTAAAAGAGCAGGCAAGCGCACATCTGAAAAGTCTTTTGATTACTATGCAGGTATGTGGTAATTAATTGATCTCTAATTTTGTCTTTTTAGTTTCTACTACTTCTAAACTTCTAGCTTAGATGGCAGCTTCAAAACAACATACCAGATGAGCATTAGTGCGTAATAACAGCTTACCAACATATGTTTCTTTACTTTGTATGATATAACTGTATATATTTTATCACTGCTCAGTAAATCTTTTATTCACTTAGCATTGTTTAAGCCTATTTCTTACTGTAGCCCAGAATCCACAGTAAAGAAAAAAATACAAAAAGCATTGTTTAAGCCTATTTCTTACTGTAGCCCAGAATCCACAGTAAAGAAAAAATACAAAATATATGCAATTAACACTAAATGTCTTTTCTTCAAGACTTTTTTCAAGATTCCAGATAACACACCGATGTATCAACCATGCAAATACAATATTTCATGGTAAGAGAGTTGTCCAGAGAAACATTTCTTTAAAATGGCTCAGCATTGTAAACATACATGAAATAAAACAACCATACTAACCTCTCTGCTCCCCACTTCTATTCTGAAGCTGTTCAGGCAGGGTGAGCGCATGGACTGAGAGTAGTAGGGGAAGAAGTGGACTGCTTAACTAGAACAAATTTATACCTGGACCCAAATTATTATCTATATTTACATCAAATGCCCTTGTAATCTTCTGTCTGGACTACTGCAACATCCTCCTTTGCAGTCTCCTATCTAGCACTCTTGCATCCCTCCAATCTATCCTCAACTCTGCTGCCCAGTTAATCCACCACTCCCCTTGTTTCTCCTCTGCCGGTCCCCTCTGCCAATCTCTTTACTGGCTCCCCATTACCCAAAGAATTCAATTCAAGATACTAACAATTACATATAGGGCTTTCCACAACCTTTACATCTCTGACCTGCTTTCCAGATACATCTCCAAACATAATCTCGGATCCTCACAAGACCTTCTTCTTTGATCTCCTCTCATCTTTTCCTCACACAGTCATTCCATCTCAGGAATACAATAGTATAGATAGCGTTGCCCACGTGGTGTCCTGAGCAATTCATGGGTATCATTGTGTCCATGACAAAAGGTTTTTTGTAGCTAAAAAGTTTGCTTTCAATCTGGCTTTTATGCCC
Organism: Bufotes viridis; assembly: GCA_033119425.1. NCBI lineage: Eukaryota > Metazoa > Chordata > Amphibia > Anura > Bufonidae > Bufotes > Bufotes viridis. Next base: position 280,902,472 of record CM065594.1, on the reverse strand, counting down.
CTACCACATGCCTCAGATTGGAGCTTCCAAATTTGATCTGTGGAGAAATTAGCGTTATTAATTATTATTAACACCTGCTGCTTCCTCGATTTGCATAAATTTACAACTTGTCCTTCTTGGTGTTGCAATTTCAGTGATGAGGAGTGTTTTTTTTTTTTTTCTATTTATACTTGTGACCTGCAACTCTTTCATGGTCCATAAATGTGCACACTTGCAGACCATTACACAAGGTCAATGCTCTTTTTTGCTGGTCTACTTTGCATTAAAATTCTAGTGTAAAGGTATTTCTACAGTTTTATCTTTCTTGCCAAAATGGATTAATGTGTTTGGCACTTTCCCCCTTTTTTTTTTTGCTCAAAAATCAAAATCACTAAGCAGAGCTGTATCCATATTTATTATGAGGATGCACCCATTTTTATGAGCAAATTAATGTTCTCAATTAGGTATACCAACAGTTACGGTGGATCATAGCGAACAATTAGGCAGAATTAGTAAATGTGTCACAATCTGAATACTCATTTTTTAATATAAACTCTAAGCACAATTGGCTATTTTTTGACCCATTCTTCTACTTTCTATGAACTCTGAGTCAGCAGTTCATACAATTAAAGATGAGCAAATTTCTTAACCACTTCAGCCCCCTAGCTTAAACAACCTTAATGACCAGGCCACTTTTTACAATTCTGCACTACACTACTTTCACCGTTTATTGCTCAGTCATGCAACTTACCACCCAAATGAATTTTACCTCTTCTTCTCACTAATAGAGCTTTCATTTGGTGCTATTTCATTGCTGCTGACATTTTTACTTTTTTTGCTATCAAAAATGACCGAAATTTTTGCAAAAAAATGAAATTTTTCACTTTCTGTTGTAATTTTTTTTTTTTAAACTACATTTCTATATAAATTTTTCTCTAAATTTATTGTTCTACATGTCTTTGATAAAAAAAAATGCAATAACTGTATATTTATTGGTTTGGGTAAAAGTTATAGCGTTTACAAACTATGGTGCAAAAATGTGAATTTCGGCATTTTGAAGCAGCTCTGACTTTCTGAGCACCTGTCATGTTTCTTCAGGTGCTAGAATGCCAGGAAAGTATAAATACCCCCCCAAATGACACCATTTTAGAAAGAAGACACCCCAAAGTATTCGCGGAGGGGCATGGTGATTTCATGTATTATTTCATTTTTTTTCACAAGTTAGCGGAAAATGACACTTTCTGAGGAAAAAAATAATAATAAAGTTTCCATTTCTGCTAACTTCTGTCAATAAAAAAAAAAAATCTCCCACGGACTCACTATGCCCCTCAGTGAATACCTTGGGGTGTCTACTTTCCGAAATGGGGTCATTTGTGAGGTGTGTTTACTGTTCTGGCATTTTGGGCGGGGCTAAATTGTGAGTAACCTTGTAAAATCTAAAGGTACTCGTTGGAATTTGGGCCCCTTTGCGCACCCAGGCTGCAAAAAAGTGTCACTCATGTGGTTTCGCCGTACTCAGGAGAAGTAGGGCAATGTGTTTTGGGGTGTATTTTTACATATACCCATGTTGGGTGAGAGAAATATCTCTGTAAACTGGGTATATGTAAAAATACACCCCAAAACACATTGCCCTACTTCTCCTGAGTACGGCAATACCACATGCTGACACTTTTTTGCAGCCTGGGTGCGCAAAGGGGCCCGAATTCCAATCAGTACCTTTAGGATTTCACAAGGCATTTTTACGCATTTAGATTCCAGACTTCTCACGCTTTAGGGGCCCCTAAAATGCCAGGACAGTATAAATACCCCACATGTGACCCCATTTTAGGAAGAAGACACCCCAAGGTATCCTGTGAGGGGTATGGTGAGCTCATGTAAAATTTTATTTTTTGTCACAAGTTAGTGGAATATAAGACTTTGTAAAAAACTAAAATAAAAAAAAATTAAATATCAATTTCCGCTAACTTGTGCCAAAAAACAATTTTTTCTGTGAACTCGACATGCCCGTCACGGAATACCTTGGGGTGTCTTCTTTCCAAAATGGGGTCACATGCGGGGTATTTATACTACCCTGGCATTTTAGGGGCCCTAAAGCGTGAGAAGAAAAATGCGTAAAAATGCCCTGTGAAATCCTAAAGGTACTCATTGGAATTAGGGCCTCTTTGCACATCTTGGCTGCAAAAAAGTGTCACACATGTGGTATCGCCGTACTCAGGAGAAGTAGGGCAATGTGTTTTGGGGTATTTTATATATACCCATACTGTGTGTGAGAAATATCTCTGTAAGTGACAACTTTTTAAAAAAATTTATACAAAGTTGTCAATTTACAGAGATATTTCTCTCACCCAGCATGGGTATATGTAGAAAATACACCCCAAGACACATTGCCCTACTTCTCCTGAGTACAGCGATACCACATGTGTGACACTTTTTTGCAGCCAAGATGCGCAAAGGGGCCCAAATTCCAAAGAGTACCTTTTAGGAGGGCATTTTTACGCATTTTTCTTCTCACGCTTTAGGACCCCTAAAATGCCAGGGCAGTATAAATACCCCACAAGTGATCCCATTTTGGAAAGAAGACACCCCAAGGTATTCCGTGAGGGGCATGGCGAGTTCACAGAAAAAAAAAAAATTTGGCACGAGTTAGCACAAAGTCTCATATTCCACTAACTTGTGACAAAAAATAAAATTTTACATGAACTCCCCATACCCCTCACAGAATACCTTGGGGTGTCTTCTTTCTAAAATGGGATCACATGTGAGGTGTTTGTACTGCCCTGGCATTTGAGGGTCTCCGCAATCATTACACGTATGGCCAGCATTATGAGTTTCCTTATATTGAGCATACGGGTAATGAGATTTTTTTTTTCTGTTCAGCCTCTGGGCTGAAAAAAAAAAAATGAACGGCACAGATTTTTTCATTCGCATCGATCAATGTGGATGAAAAAATCTCTGCCAAAATCAGTGACTGCGGTGCGGTGGGCTGGGCGCTAACTACCTAACAAGTAGCTAACTAACTGGCGGGGATAAGGGACCCTTATGCCCCATTCACACGTCCGCAATTCTGTTTGCGGAACGGAATTGCGGACTCATTCATTTCTATGGGGACAGACTTCTGTCCCGCTCGGATCCGGAATTGCGGATCCGCACTTCCAGGTCTGCACTTCCGTTCCGCAAAAATATAGATGTTCTATTCTTGTCCACAATTGCGGACAAGAAAAGGCATTTTCTATATAGTTCTGGCAATGTTCGGATCTGCAAAATGCGGAAAGCACATTGCTGGTGTCCGTGTTTTGCGGATCCGTGGATCCGCAAAACACATATGGACATGTGAATGGAGTCTTACAGGGGGGTGATCAGTGACGGGGGTGATCAGGGAGTCTAGATGGGGTGATCAGGGGTTAACAAGGGGTTAATAAGTGACAGGGGGGGTGTAGTGTGGTGCTTGGTGCTACTTTACATAGCTACCTGGTCCTCTGGTGGTGGATCCCAGCAAATGGGACCACCAGAGGACCAGGTAGCAGGTATATCAGACGCTGTTAACAAAACGGCATCTAATATACCTGTTTGCTTTTTATTTTAGATCTACAGCCTGCCATCGATTGATCATCGCTGGCAGGCTATAGTGTAACTTGCGCGAGCGCGTTCACAGCAAATCTCGCCTCTCGCGAGATGACGCGCCGCCGCGTCAAGGAGGAACAAGCCTGCCGCCTGGACGCAGCCCTGCGTTAGGCGGTCGGCAGGCGGGTAATTTGTTTCTGGTGCAATTCTACTGATTCTGTCATCATTTCCAGTCCAAATAAAAAATTATCTCTTTTTTTTGGAGCAGCAGTACAGTATGAAACATGATCAACATGGCAGGAGATGCGTGGCTTTGTAGGGGTAGTAGTAGCGGCAGCAGCAGTACAGTAAAGGTAGGGTATGGAAAGGTATGAACAACACAAGAGATGAGTGGCTAAGTATGGTTGTAGTAATAGTAGCAGCAGCAGTACAGTTAGTATGGAAAGTGATGAACAACACAGAAGATGTTGGGCTATGTAGGGGTAGTAGTAGCGGCAGCAGCAGTACAGTATGGAAAGTGATGAACAACACAGCACAAGAGATGTGTAGCTGTGTAAGGGTAGTAGTAGCGGCAGGAGCAGTACTCTGAGGAATATAATGGACAGTCAGAGGCATCATTCAGTTAATTACTAAACCTATAAAATTACAGGTGGGAACATTTCATACTGAAGAGATTTCGTTCCTGGTCCTCTCAAGTCTGTCTCATCCTCCCCGCCTGAGACATCCATGGCTTCATGTTCATGAACCTGTTCTTAACTTGAGGTCCAGAGAGGTGCTTAGTTGGCGACAGTCCTGTCTTGGGAGGTGTCTTTCTTCTGTTCAGCTGGCTCAGTCGCCTCAGGTACCACCCCATCTACAGGGTCTACCAGCAGCCTATCATGCTTATGTGAAAGTCTTTGATAAGAAAGAGGCTGAGATGCTACCTTCTCACAGGCTGTATGACTGCCCTATCGACTTGGTTCCAGGTTCCTCACCTCCTTGTACACTCCTCTATACACTGTCACCAGTAGAGACTCAGTCGATGTCTGAGTATATCAAGGAGATCATCGACAGAAGATTTATCCGTAAATCTTCCTCTCTGACTGGTTCAGGTTTGTTCTATGTGATGAAGAAAGATGCCTCCATACATCCATGCATCGACTACAGGGGGCTTAACAAGATCACGGTAAAAAAATAAGTACCCTCTTATCCTTATTCCTGAATTGTTTGACCACCTCAGGGGAGCTCAAGTATTTTCCAAATTAGACCAACGTGGGGCCTACAACCTGATCAGGATTCGTCTAGGGGATGAGTGGAAGACTGCTTTTAACACCCTCAATGGTCACTACAAATATCTGGTGATGTCCTTTGGGCTAAGCAATGCCCCTGCAGTGTTCCAAGAATCTTCAGAGACTTATTTCAGAGATATTTCTGTGTTGTAGTGTACCTAGGTGTCTCCAGATTCACCGGAGGCAGGTTCTTCAATGGTTAAGAAAAATCTTATGTACACCAATGGATCATTTATCAAACTGGTGTAAAGTGGAACTGGCTTAGTTAACCATAGCGAGCAATCAGATTTCACCTTACCTTTTTCAAAGGAGCTGTCAAAAATGAAAGGTTGAATATTATTGGTTGCTATGGACAACTAAGCCAGTTCTACTTTACACCAGTTTGATAAATGATCACACAAGTTCAAGAATCGTATCTTTGAGCAGTCTTCACTTTCATTCCTAGGATACATAATATCTGTTACTGCCCTGCAGATGGATCCCAAGAGGCTGTCAGCGATTTTAAAGTGGCCTCGTCCTCCTGGTTTAAAAAAATCCAAAAGTTCCTGGGATTCGCCAACTACTCTCCCAGTTCGTGCCACAAAAGAGCAAATCCCAAGAATTGGACAGCTGAGGCTAAACTGGCTTTCCAAGCCTTAAAGCAGGCCTTCTCTTCGGCTCCAGTTCTCCATTGTCCTGAGGCTAACAAGTAATTCTTGAGGTGGATGTATCGTCTCTTGGAGCTGGGGAGGTGCTTTCACAAAAAGCTTCCTCGGGTAAGATTGTGAGCTGTGGTTTCTTCTCCAGGTCCTTCTCTGCTCCTGAGCACAATGACTTGATTAGGGACAGAGAGTTGTTAGCCATCAAAATGGCACTGGGAAAATGGTATTACCTTCTGAAGGGAGCATCTCATTCTATGGTGATCTACACCGTCCACAAGAAAATTATCTTTCTGCAGTCTGCACAAAGATTGAATCTTCACCAAGCCAGGTGGTCCTTATTCTTTGCCCGTTTCCTAACAGCCCATTCCCGATGTCTTCTACTTCTGGTATCCCTGCAGCATATACAACTTCATGAGAGTTCTCTAAAATATGGGAGGAGACCAGTGCAGCTCTGAAAGAGGCATCTGTGCGCATGAAAGAGGCTGCTGATAAAAGACGAAGAGATTCTCCTAAGTTCCGGCCTAGTGATAAAGTGTGGCTTGCCTCCAAATACATCAGGCACAAAATACCCTCTTACCAATTGGGTGCACGCTTCATCGGTCGATTTGAGATCCTCGAACAAATTAATGATGTTTACTACAAGCTTAAGCTGCCGGCCACTCTCCGTGTACCGAATGCCTTCCACGTCTCTCTCTGCTGAAACAGGTCATCCTAAATTGTCAGTGAAGTGAATATCTATGAGGTGAAAGGTAAGAGGTAGAACCCTGTTTCTTGTGGATTGGAAGGGGTTTGGCCCTGAGGAAAGAATTTGGGAAGCAAGCAAGAACATCAATGCTCTTCTTTTTATGATTTTTTTTGTCTAGGGCTAGACCTGAGGAGAGGGGGTGTAAGGAGGGTACTGTTAGCCCAACGCTCTGTGTCTGTGCTGCTGCCCCTTTACATGGGCACAGGCGCCGGGCTCCCTCACTCCCTCCTGATGCTGTACTCCGTGCTGACAAGCGCAGGCAGCAGGTAGCTTAAACTGTTATATCTGGGTTCCGTGCAGGAGTTTTCTTCTTGCTTAGAGTCCTTTCCTGTTAGGATGTGCATGGGTTTGTCTCTCCTTTTGTGAGGCAGCACGTACAGTCGTGGCCAAAAGTTTTGAGAATTACATAAATATTGGAAATTGGAAAAGTTGCTGCTTAAGTTTTTATAATAGCAATTTGCATATACTCCAGAATGTTATGAAGACTGATCAGATGAATTGCATAGTCCTTCTTTGCCATGAAAATTAACTTAATCCCAAAAAAAACTTTTCGGCCACAATCAGGGGGCTATGCTGTGGGGGAGGGAGAGGCGTCTTCCTTCCCTGTTCCTCTGATAGGCGGCCCATGGAGGAAAGTATAAGTGTGTTTTTTAATACCAGACTATCTGTTACTGGCACATGGGGGGGTTAAAGAGGCACTTGTTACTGGCACATGGGGGGTGGGGGGCTAAAGAGGCACTTGTTACTGGCAGATGGGGTGTTAAAGAGGCACTTGTTACTGGCACATGGGGGGTTAAAGAGGCACTTGTTACTGGCACATGGAGGGTGGGGGGTTAAAGAGGCACTTGTTACTGGCAGATGAGGGGTTAAAGAGGCACTTGTTACGGGCACATGGGGGTTAAAGAGGCACTTGTTACAGGCACATGGGGGTGGGGTTAAAGAGGCACTTGTTACTGGCACATGGAGGTTAAAGAGGCACTTGTTACTGGCACTTGGGGGGTTAAAGAGTCACTTGTTACTGGCACATGGGGAGTGGGGGTTTAAAGAGGCATTTGTTGCTGGCACATGGTGGGTTAAAGAGGCACTTGTTACTGGCACATGGGGGGTTAAAGAGGCACTAGTTACTGGCACATGGGGGCATGGAGAGGCACTAGTTACTGGCACTTAATTGGGGGGCACTTGTTACTGGCACATGATTGGGGGCACTTATTACTGGAACATTATTATGGGGCACTATGGGGGCTTCTACTGAGGCCACAAAGAAGGGATATTTTATATGGTGGGTTCTACTGTGTGGTACTAGTATTATCAGGGGTATTATCTGTTTCTGCAGTATAGTATTGGGGAGCACAGCGGCCCAGTATTGGGGGTAGTAGGATGATTTGTCCAGAATATGGGAGGATGATGGAAAAGTAGTAAACTAAAATTTTTTTGTTGTCAAACTGCAGAGACGAAAAATGGTGACAAAATGGTGGTCTGGTCTGAAAGAAGAAGACGAGGACAGAGAATATCTACATCAAAGGAGACGTCACGCTTATATGAAGGATGTACATACATGATAATATAGAGGTACATGGAGAGGGTACATACAGTGTAATATAGAGGTACATGGAGGGGCAATATACACTGTAATAAAGAGGTATATTGAGGGGGTATATACACTGTAATATAGAGGTACATGGAGAGGGTATATACACTGTAATATAGAGGTACATGGAAGGGGTATATACAGTGTAATATAGAGGTATATGGAGGGGGTATATACAGTGTAATATAGAGGTATATGGAGGGGGTATATACAGTGTATCATAGAGGTACATGGAGGGGGTATATACAGTTTAATATAGAGGTACATGGAAGGGGTATATACACTGTAATGTAGAGGTATATGGAGGGGGTATATACAGTGTAATATAGAGGTATATGGAAGGGGTATATGCACTGTAATATAGAGGTATATGGAGGGAGTATATACAGTGTAATATAGAGGTATATGAAGGGGGTATATACAGTATAATATAGAGGTATATGAAGGAGGTATATACAGTGTAATATAGAGGCATATGGAGGGGGTATATACACTATAATATAGAGGTATATGGAGGGGGTATATACAGTGTAATATAGAGGTATATGGAGGGGGTATATACCGTGTAATATAGAGGTACATGGAGGGGCTATATACAGTGTAAGATAGAGGTATATGGAGGGGGTATATACAGTGTAATATAGAGGTATATGGAGGGGGTATATACACTATAATATAGAGGTATATGGAGGGGGTATATACAGTGTAATATAGAGGTATATGGAGGGGGTATATACAGTGTAATATAGAGGTATATGGAGGGGGTATATACAGTGTAATAGAGAGGTACATGGAGGGGGTATATACAGTGTAATAGAGAGGTACATGGAGGGGGTATATACAGTGTAATATAGAGGTAAATGGAGGGGGTATATACAATGTAATATAGAGGTATATGGAGGGGGTATATACAGTGTAATATAGAGGTATATGGAGGGGGTATATACACGGTAATATAGAGGTATATGGAGGGGGTATATACACTATATTATAGAGGTATATGGAGGGGGTATATACAGTGTAATATAGAGGTATATGGAGGGCTATATACAGTGTAATATAGAGGTATATGGAGGGGTATATACAGTGTAATATAGAGGTACATGGAGAGGTATATACAGTGTAATAGAGGTATATGGAGGGGTATATACAGTGTAATATAGAGGTATATGGAGGGGTATATACAGTGTAATATAGAGGTATATGGAGGGAATATACACAGTAATATAGAGGTATATGGAGGGATATATACACGGTAATATAGAGGTATATGGAGGGGTATATACAGTGTAATATAGAGGTATATAGAGGGGGTATATACACTATAATATAGAGGTATATGGAGGGGGTATATACAGTGTAATATAGAGGTATATGGAGGGGATATATACAGTGTAATATAGAGGTACATAGAGGGGGTATATACAGTGTAATATAGAGGTATATGGAGGGGGTATATACACGGTAATATAGAGGTATATGGGGGGGTATATACACAGTAATATAGAGGTATATGGAGGGGATAGGGAAAAATACGTACCTGGTATTTTACTTTCCTTGAGTCCGGAGGCAGCACAGTATGGGTTAAACGTGACCTCGTCAGCTTCTTTGGACCGCCCACCTAGTTAAGATAGAGAGTCTTTCATTAGTTGGCTATATAAGGATGGATCCCACAGTGCCCCATTGTGTAAAATAAATAGATTCAGACACCAAAAATGCATAATACAAAAAAGTTTATTAGGGAGGGTATCTATGTGCTGCCTCCGGACTCAAGGAAAGTAAAATACCAGGTACGTATTTTCCCTTTCCCTTTCGTCCTCCGGCAGCACAGTATGGGATTTTCATAGATCACAAGGGGGATCAGCATGCAGAACTGCACTTAACACCCCAGTGCCAAAGGCTGAGCTTTTAGCGTTGATGTCCAGCCTATAGTGTTTAACGAAAGTGTGTGAAGAGGACCAGGAGGCTGCATTACAGATGTCTTGTATGGAGACTTGGGCTTGTTCCGCCCAGGAAACTGCAGTAGCTCTTGTTGAGTGCGCTCTGACTGGAAATGGAGAGGAGAGACCTTCCAATTCGTATGTTTCCTTGACCGTGGATTTTATCCATCTTGCAAGGGTGTCTTTAGATGGCTGCTGCCCTTTTCTTGGTCCTGCAAATAATATGAACAGGTTCTCTGCATTCCTGAACTCTTCTGTTCTCTGCAGGTAAATTTCAATCGCCCTTTTGACATCTAGAGTATGTAAAAGTTCTTGTTGTTCATCCGATGGATTAGGAACAAACACCGGCAGAAAGGACTCCCGATTGACATTATCTGATGAAGGAACTTTCGGCATGAAGGAGGGCATGGTACGCAGCAATACCCCATCTGGAAGGATTCTTAGGTACGGATGTTTTGAAGACAAGGCTTGTAGTTCTCCCAGCCGTTTCGCAGACGTGATAGCGACCAGAAACAGTACCTTATATGATAACCACTTCATATCTGATTCTTGAAGGGGTTCAAAGGGTGGAACCATGAGTTTCTTAAGAACCAAGGACAAGTCCCATACGGGAACTGGTTCTCTAATCGTTGGTTTCAATTTCTTTATAGCTATAAAGAACCTAACGATGAGAGGATGATGCAGAAATTTATTTTCAGTCATCATGTTGATAGCCGTCATATGAGACTTTAATGTACTAGGCTTGAGTCCCTTTTGAAATCCTTCTTGAAGGAATTGTAATATAGATACGACATTCGTATCTGGATGATTGGTTTCAGATGACCATGCTGCAAATTTCTTCCAGGTCTTTGCATACTTTTTATTTGTGGAGTCTTTACGTGAGCATAGCAGGGTAGAGATAACCTGTTCCGTGAGACCTTCCTGCTCTAGTCTGGTACGTTCAGTCTCCAAGCCGTAAGGTGCAGTCTGTCTAAATTCTGATGGTACAGGCCGTCCTGTAGTAATAAGTTCGGGATCAAGGGCAGCTTCCAGAATTCCCGTTTGGACATTTGGAGCAGGAGAGGGAACCAGGATCTCCTTGGCCAAAAGGGGCTATTAATATAGCCTGAGGTTTCTCCGCCAGAATCTTTCTTAGAACCTTTAGGATTAGGGGAACAGGAGGAAACAGGTACACAAACCGGTGCTTCCAACTGATGGAGAAGGCGTCCACTACTGTGGGATGATCCATCTTGTTTAGAGAGCAGAATTTGTTCAGTTTTCTGTTCTTTCTGCATGCCATCAAATCCCAGTCCGGACATCCCCACTTGTCCGTAATCTGTTGAAAGATGACCGGGTTTAGTTCCCATTCTGAATGGCTGATCTTCCTCCGACTCAACAGATCCGCTTGAGTATTCGAGCAGCCTCTTATATGCATCGCTTTCAAATCTAAGAGATGTACTTCTGACCAGAAGAAGATTTGTTTGCATAGATTCAGGAGAGCAGGGTTCCTCGTCCCACCTTGCTTGTTCAGATAAAAGACTGCTGGAAGGTTGTCTGAACGTATCATCACTGGTTTTCTCTTGACATATGGCAGGAACTGGAGAAGGGCTAATTGTATCGCTTTCAGCTCCTTGAAGTTTGAAGACCACTTCTTCTGAAGAACAGACCATTGCCCCTGTATCCATCTGTCTCGGAGATGTGCTCCCCAACCGCTGCCGGATGCGTCCGTAGTAATTACCACTGGAGAGATGAACTGAAATACCTTCCCTTGGGAGAGGTTCTTGGACGATAACCACCATTTGAGGCTTTGTAAGGTTGAAATCTTCAGTCTTATTCTTGCCTCCAGATTGTACTGAGTGTGATGCCAAGTCTGCAACATATCCTGCTGCAGATCTCTGGAGTGCATCATAGCCCATGGAACTGCATCCGATGCTGCTGTCATGTGGCCCAAGGTTTTCATAATCCTGCGGACTGTTGGGGAGCGGAGGGATATCAAGGTTCTTATTTCCTTCTTTAGGGCTCTGATTCTTGACTGTGGTAGAAACAACGTCATGGAGCTTGTATCTATCAGGAGCCCCAGGAACTTCTTGGAGGTGGTGGGGATGATATTTGATTTCTTCCAATTTATTAAGAAACCCAACGACTGAAGAAGTTCTACTGTCATGCTGAGTTGAACTTGTAAGATATCTCTGGAATCTGCTGCGATAAGCCAGTCGTCCAGATAAGGGAAGACTTGTACTCCCTGGAGACGCAATTTTACCGCAATGATGACCGCGATCTTTGTAAATACCCTCGGTGCTGAACATAGGCCGAAGGGGAGTGCTTTGAATTGGAAATGAAGGGTCTTTCCATTCTTTCGGATTGCCACTCTTAGATATCTTCTTGATGATGTCTTTATAGGAATATGAAGATATGCGTCCTTGAGATCCAAGGACGCCATGTATTGATTCTGTTTGAGGACCGCCGTGATAGATCTTATGGTCTCCATTTTGAAATGGATCTTCCGCATGTAGTTGTTCAGATATCTCAGATCTATGATGAGTCTGTTTCCTCCGTCTGCTTTGGGCACATAAAATATTCTGGAATAAACACCTTCTTCTCTTTGATTGTAAGGTACCGGTTCCAGCGCCCCTTTTCCAAGAATTCTTCTAAAAGATGGATTAACAAATCGTCTTCCCCTTTGTTTAGAACAAATCTGTCTTGTGGAAGACGGTTGAATTCCAAGTCGTAACCTTCCTTTATTATTTGAAGAGCCCATTTGTCTGACGTTATCAGTTCCCAATTTGAATGAAAATGAGAGAGTCGACCTCCTACTTTCTGACTTTTGGCGTCAGAATTCCGTTTTCGTCTGCTTGGGGTCCTCAGATTTTTTCTTTGAACTTCCAGATGTTGAGCCATATCTGCCGCTAGATCTTCCTCTGTTTGAACGTCCTCTAAAGCTTGGCCTTCTGTAGTCCTGTCCTCTGTATGGACGAAAAAACTTGGTTTTTCTCTTCTTTTGGCCTGCGGGAAGTTTAGGACCTTGTCCTCCATATTGGATTCCAGCAGCTTGTCTAGCTGGGAACCGAACAACCTGCCAGGCTCAAATGGTAGAGAGCACAAATTGCTTTTGGATGCTGGGTCTCCGGACCATAACTTTAGCCATATGGACCTTCTTACAGCATTGGTCAGTGCCATATTCTTTGCTGTTAGCCTTATAGAATCCACCGGGAAGTCGCATAAGAATTCTGCGGCAAGTTTCAGAGTTGGTAGTTGCTGGAGCAGCTCCTGTCTTGATACTCCATCTTCTATGTCTCGGCCTAGATGGCTGAGCCAGACCCTCAGTGCACGTGCCACCGGAACCGCAGCCATAGCTGCCTTATTCAAGGAAGCCATATATGTGTGCAGTCTCTTCAGGAGACCATCTGCTTTTTTCTCCATTGGATCTCTGAGTAGGGAAGAGTCATCAATGGGAAAGAAGGATTTCTTTGCTAGTCTAATAACCGAGGGATCCACTCTAGCAGGATTTTCCCAGCTAGTAGATTCTGCAGGGTCCGTCTTGTATGCGGCTCTAAATCTAGATCCAAGGTTAATTTTCCCGACAGGGTGTTCCCATTCATTATGCATGATGGAATTAAGTACTGGATGACTGGGAAAAACAGTAGCCTTTTTTTCGGAAAATAAAAAGGTTTTCCTCATCCTGGTCTGAAGGTTTCTCTTTTTGGACTCCATAATATCTTTGACTTCCTTAATTAAACGGTTGGCGTCACCTTTATTAAATAGGAAGTTATCTTCCAAAATCTGAGGTTCAGATTCAGATTCAGATGAGATCTGTCCTTCAGACCTTGAAGCTTCATCTGATGAGGAAGGCGATAAGTAATGCTTTCCTTTCTCCTTCTTTCCTCTCTTGGACTTTTCCAGAAAGGACTTAAACAGAGACAAAAGCTTTCTAGCTTCAGTATCAGAGACTTCCTCTGAATGCGAGCAATTCTTGCAGATATTAGTGGACGCACACTCAGGAAGCGGCTGAATACATGAAATGCAGAGAACTTGCTTCCTGGATCTTTTGCAGATCTTGATGGAGACATTCTCTGTGATTCCATACAATGTGCACACATTTTATCTCGGCATTCATCAGGGAGGGGCTGATCACATGAGCAGCACAACCTGTGCTTGCTCTTCCTAGATCTCTTGCTTCCCTTACTGGAGCTGGACATCTGGAATACACAGAGTGAAGGCACATGAGATAGGAAGAGAAGCATAAGGGAGGTAAAATGGGAAGGTTGCCTGACATAGGGCAGGACTTTACCTTAATCACGCTAAAGCTCGGCTGCCAGGCACAAACGGCACCGAGCTATAGCCTGCCCCCTTTAAATACTTAGCTTGCTGGCCGCTGAGAAGGAGGAGACCGGCACTTCCTGTGTCGTCAGACGCCCAGCGCCTGCGTTCCACATGGTGCGTTCCACTGCACCGGAAGTTCGGGAGCTTAGTTCCGGTCCCGCGATCCTGCCGGAGAGAGAGACTTACTGAGGCCAGCAAGCTCATAAATTAGGAAGAAGCCAGGGAAAATACATGGCTGTAATTCACAAAATAAAAAACCAGGTGGGTTTTGTCTTCAGCTGGTCAAAGACCAGCAGAGCTAAAGGACAATAAAAAAACACAATGGGGCACTGTGGGATCCATCCTTATATAGCCAACTAATGAAAGACTCTCTATCTTAACTAGGTGGGCGGTCCAAAGAAGCTGACGAGGTCACGTTTAACCCATACTGTGCTGCCGGAGGACGAAAAGGGAAATATACAGTGTAATATGGAGGGGGTATATACAGTGTAATATAGAAGTATGTGGAGGGGGTATATACACTGTAATATAGAAGTATATGGAAGGGGTATATACACCGTAATATAGATTACATGGAAGGGTTATATACACTGTAATATAGAGGTATATGGAGGGGGTATATACAGTGTAATATAGAGGTATATGGAGTGTATATACACCGTAATATAGAGGTATAATGGAGGGTATATACAGTGTAATAGAGAGGTACATGGAGGGGGTATATACAGTGTAATATAGATATATGGAGGGGGTATATACAGTGTAATATAGAGGTACATGGAGGGGGTATATACAGTGTAATATAGAGGTACATGGAGGGGCAATATACACTGTAATATAGAGGTATATTGAGGGGGTATATACACTGTAATATAGAGGTACATGCAGAGGGTATATACACTGTAATATAGAGGTACATGGAAGGGGTATATACAGTGTAATATAGAGGTATATGGAGGGGGTATATACAGTGTAATATAGAGGTATATTGAGGGGGTATATACACTGTAATATAGAGGTATATGGAGGGGTATATACAGTGTAATATAGAGGTATATGGAGGGGTATATACAGTGTATATAGAGTACATGGAGGGTATATACAGTTTAATATAGAGGTACATGGAAGGGGTATATACACTGTAATGTAGAGGTATATGGAGGGTATATACAGTGTAATATAGAGGTATATGGAAGGGGTATATACACTGTAATATAGGAGGTATATGGAGGAGTATATACAGTGTAATATAGAGGTATATGAAGAGGGTATATACAGTATAATATAGAGGTATATGAAGGAGGTATATACAGTGTAATATAGAGGCATATGGAGGGTATATACACTATAAATGATAGATGGTATATGGAGGGGGTCATATACAGTCGTAATAATAGTAAGTATATGGAGTGTGGATAGATACAGTGTAATATAAGATGGTATATGGAGGGGGTATATCAAGCGCAGATGGTCAATATAGATGTAGTACATGGAAGGGCTATATACAGTGTAAGATAGAGGTATATGGAGGGTATATACAGTGTAATATAGAGGTATATGGAGGGTAGATACACTATAATATAGAGGTATTTGGAGGGTATATACAGTGTAATATAGAGGTATATGGAGGGGCCATATACAGTGTAATATAGAGGTATATGGAGGGGTATATACAGTGTAATAGAGAGGTACATGGAGGGGGTATATACAGTGTAATAGAGAGGTACATGGAGGGGTATATACAGTGTAATATAGAGGTATATGGAGGGGTATATACAATGTAATATAGAGGTATATGGAGAGGTATATACAGTGTAATATAGAGGTATATGGAGGGTATATACACGGTAATATAGAGGTATATGGAGGGGTATATACACTATATTATAGAGGTATATGGAGGAGGTATATACAGTGTAATATAGAGGTATATGGAGGGGCTATATACAGTGTAATATAGAGGTATATGGAGGGGTATATACAGTGTAATATAGAGGTACATGGAGGGTATATACAGTGTAATAGAGGTATATGGAGGGGTATATACAGCGTAATATAGAGGTATATGGAGGGGTATATACAGTGTAATATAGAGGTATATGGAGGGTATATACACAGTAATATAGAGGTATATGGAGGGATATATACAGGTAATATAGAGGTATATGGAGGGCTATATACAGTGTAATATAGAGGTATATAGAGGGGGTATATACACTATAATATAGAGGTATATGGAGGGTATATACAGTGTAATATAGAGGTATATGGAGGGGATATATACAGTGTAATATAGAGGTACATGGAGGGGGTATATACAGTGTAATAGAGGTATATGGAGGGTATATACAGTGTAATATAGAGGTATATGGAGGGGTATATACAGTGTAATATAGAGGGTATATGGAGAGGTATATACACAGTAATATAGAGGTATATGGAGGGATATATACACGGTAATATAGAGGTATATGGAGGGCTATATACAGTGTAATATAGAGGTATATGAGAGGGTATATACACTATAATATAGAGGTATATGGAGGGTATATACACGGTAATATAGAGGTATATGGGGGGTATATACACAGTAATATAGAGGTATATGGAGGGGATATATACAGTGTAATATGGAAGGAGGTATATACAGTGTAATATAGAAGTATATGGAGGGGTATATACACTGTAATATAGAAGTATATGGAAGGGGTATATACACTGTAATATAGATTACATGGAAGGAGTATATACACTGTAATATAGAGGTATATGGAGGGGGTATATACAGTGTAATATAGAGGTATATGGAAGCGGTATATACACTGTAATATAGAGGTATATGGAGGGGGTATATACAGTGTAATAGAGAGGTACGTGGAGGGGGTATATACAGTGTAATATAGAGATATATGGAGGGGTATATACAGTGTAATATAGAGGTACATGGAGGGGTATATACAGTATAATATAGAGGTACATGGAGGGGTATATACACTGTAATATAGAGGTATATGGAGGGGGTATATACACTGTAATATAGAGGTATATGGAGGGGGTATATACAGTGTAATATAGAGGTACATGGAGGGGGTATATATACAGTGTAATATAGAGGTATATGGAGGGTATATACAGTGTAATATAGAGGTATATGGAGGAGGTATATACACTATAATATAGAGGTACATGGAGGGGTATATACAGTTTAATATAGAGGTATATGGAGGGGTATATACAGTGTAATATAGAGGTATATGGAGGGGTATATATACACTGTAATATAGAGGTATATGGAGGGGTATATACACGTGTAATATAGAGGTACATGGAGGGGCTATATACAGTGTAAGATAGAGGTATATGGAGGGTATATACAGTGTAATATAGAGGTATATGGAGGGTATATACACTATAATATAGAGGTATTTGGAGGGGTATATACAGTGTAATATAGAGGTATATGGAGGGGCTATATACAGTGTAATATAGAGGTATATGGAGGGTATATACAGTGTAATAGAGAGGTACATGGAGGGGTATATACAGTGTAATAGAGAGGTACATGGAGGGGGTATATACAGTGTAATATAGAGGTATATGGAGGGGTATATACAATGTAATATAGAGGTATATGGAGGGGTATATACAGTGTAATATAGAGGTATATGGAGGGGTATATACACGGTAATATAGAGGTATATGGAGGGGTATATACACTATAATATAGAGGTATATGGAGGGGTATATACAGTGTAATATAGAGGTATATGGAGGGGCTATATACAGTGTAATATAGAGGTATATGGAGGGGTATATACACTGTAATATAGAGGTATATGGAGGGGTATATACAGTGTAATATAGAGGTATATGGAGGGTATATACAGTGTAATATAGAGGTACATGGAGGGTATATACAGTGTAATATAGAGGTATATGGAGGGGTATATACAGTGTAATATAGAGGTATATGGAGGGTATATACAGTGTAATATAGAGGTATATGGAGGGGTATATACACTGTAATATAGAGGTATATGGAGGGTATATACAGTGTAATATAGAGGTATATGGAGGGGGTATATACAGTGTAATATAGAGGTATATGGAGGGGCTATATACAGTGTAATATAGAGGTATATGGAGGGGTATATACACTATAATATAGAGGTATATGGAGGGGTATATACAGTGTAATATAGAGGTATATGGAGGGATATATACATTGTAATATAGAGGTACATGGAGGGGTATATACAGTGTAATATAGAGGTATATGGAGGGGTATATACACGGTAATATAGAGGTATATGGAGGGGTATATACACAGTAATATAGAGGTATATGGAGGGGATATATACAGTGTAATATGGAGGGTATATACAGTGTAATATAAAGGTATGTGGAGGGGTATATACACTGTAATATAGAAGTATATGGAAGGGGTATATACACTGTAATATAGAGTACATGGAAGGGTATATACACTGTAATATAGAGGTATATGGAGGGGTATATACAGTGTAATATAGAGGTATATGGAGAGGTATATACACTGTAATATAGAGGTATATGGAGGGGTATATACAGTGTAATAGAGAGGTACATGGAGGGGGTATATACAGTGTAATATAGAGGTATATGGAGGGGTATATACAGTGTAATATAGAGGTACATGGAGGGTATATACAGTGTAATATAGAGGTACATGGAGGGGTATATACACTGTAATATAGAGGTATATGGAGGGGTATATACACTGTAATATAGAGGTATATGGAGGGGTATATACAGTGTAATATAGAGGTACATGGAGGGGGTATATACAGTGTAATATAGAGGTATATGGAGGGGTATATACAGTGTAATATAGAGGTATATGGAGGGGTATATACACTGTAATATAGAGGTATATGGAGGGGGTATATACAGTGTAATATAGAGGTATATGGAGGGGGTATATACAGTGTAATATAGAGGTATATGGAGGGGGTATATACAGTGTAATATAGAGGTATATGGAGGGGTATATACAGTGTAATATAGAGGTATATGGAGGGGTATATACAGTGTAATATAGAGGTATATGGAGGGGTATATACAGTGTAATATAGAGGTATATGGAGGGGGTATATACAGTGTAATATAGAGGTATATGGAGGGGTATATACAGTGTAATATAGAGGTATATGGAGGGTATATACAGTGTAATATAGAGGTACATGGAGGGGTATATACAGTGTAATATAGAGGTACATGGAGGGGTATATACAGTGTAATATAGAGGTATATGGAGGGGGTATATACAGTGTAATATAGAGGTATATGGAGGGGTATATACAGTGTAATATAGAGGTATATGGAGGGTATATACAGTGTAATATAGAGGTATATGGAGGGGTATATACAGTGTAATATAGAGGTATATGGAGGGGTATATACAGTGTAATATAGAGGTATATGGAGGGGTATATACAGTGTAATATAGAGGTATATGGAGGGGTATATACACTGTAATATAGAGGTATATGGAGGGGTATATACAGTGTAATATAGAGGTATATGGAGGGGTATATACAGTGTAATATAGAGGTATATGGAGGGGTATATACAGTGTAATATAGAGGTATATGGAGGGGTATATACAGTGTAATATAGAGGTACATGGAGGGGTATATACAGTGTAATATAGAGGTACATGGAGGGGTATATACACTGTAATATAGAGGTATATGGAGGGGTATATACAGTGTAATATAGAGGTATATGGAGGGGTATATACAGTGTAATATAGAGGTATATGGAGGGTATATATACAGTGTAATATAGAGGTATATGGAGGGGTATATACAGTGTAATATAGAGGTATATGGAGGGGTATATACACTGTAATATAGAGGTATATGGAGGGGTATATACAGTGTAATATAGAGGTATATGGAGGGGGTATATACAGTGTAATATAGAGGTATATGGAGGGGTATATACAGTGTAATATAGAGGTATATGGAGGGGTATATACACGTGTAATATAGAGGTATATGGAGGGGCTATATACAGTGTAATATAGAGGTATATGGAGGGTATATACATGATAATATAGAGGTATATGGAGGGGTATATACAGTGTAATATAGAGGTATATGGAGGGGTATATACAGTGTAATATAGAGGTATATGGAGGGGCTATATACAGTGTAATATAGAGGTATATGGAGGGGGTATATACAGTTTAATATAGAGGTATATGGAGGGGGTATATACAGTGTAATATAAAGGAATATGGAGGGGCTATATACATTGTAATAGAGAGGTACATGGAGGGGTATATACAGTGATAATATAGAGGTACATGGAGGGGGTATATACAGTGTAATATAGAGGTATATGGAGGGGGTATATACAGTGTAATATAGAGGTACATGGAGGGGGTATATACACTGTAATATAGAGGTATATGGAGGGGCTATATACAGTGTAATATAGAGGTACATGGAGGGGTATATACAGTGTAATATAGAGGTATATGGAGGGGTATATACAGTGTAATATAGAGGTACATGGAGGGGGTATATACAGTGTAATATAGAGGTATATGGAGGGTATATACAGTGTAATATAGAGGTACATGGAGGGGTATATACAGTGTAATATAGAGGTATATGGAGGGGTATATACAGTGTAATATAGAGGTACATGGAGGGGTATATACAGTGTAATATAGAGGTATATGGAGGGGTATATACAGTGTAATATAGAGGTATATGGAGGGGTATATACAGTGTAATATAGAGGTATATGGAGGGGTATATACATGGTAATATAGAGGTATATGGAGGGGTATATACACTGTAATATAGAGGTATATGGAGGGGTATATACAGTGTAATATAGAGGTATATGGAGGGGTATATACACTGTAATATAGAGGTATATGGAGGGGTATATACATGGTAATATAGAGGTATATGGAGGGGTATATACACGTGTAATATAGAGGTATATGGAGGGGTATATACAGTGTAATAGAGAGGTACATGGAGGGGTATATACAGTGTAATATAGAGGTATATGGAGGGGTATATACAGTGTAATATAGAGGTATATGGAGGGGTATATACACTGTAATATAGAGGTATATGGAGGGCGTATATACACGGTAATATGGAGGGATATATACAGTGTAATATAGAGGTATATGGAGGGGTATATACAGTGTAATATAGAGGTATATGGAGGGGTATATACACTATAATATAGAGGTATATGGAGGGTATATACAGTGTAATATAGAGGTATATGGAGGGTATATACAGTGTAATATAGAGGCATATGGAGGGGTATATACAGTGTAATATAGAGGTACATGGAGGGGTATATACACGGTAATATAGAGGTATATGGAGGGGTATATACACGTGTAATATAGAGGCATATGGAGGGGTATATACAGTGTAATATGAGAGGTACATGGAGGGGTATATACAGTGTAATATAGAGGTATATGGAGGGGGTATATACAGTGTAATATAGAGGTATATGGAGGGGGTATATACAGTGTAATATAGAGGTATATTGAGGGGGTATATACAGTGTAATAGAGAGGTACATGGAGGGGGTATATACATGATAATATAGAGGTACATGGAGGGGGTATATACACTGTAATATAGAGGTATATGGAGGGGGTATATACAGTGTAATATAGAGGTATATGGAGGGGGTATATACACTGTATTATAGAGGTATATGGAGGGGGTATATACACGGTAATATAGAGGTATATGGAGGGGGTATATACACTATAATATAGAGGTATTTGGAGGGGGTATATACAGTGTAATATAGAGGTATATGGAGGGGCTATATACAGTGTAATATAGAGGTATATGGAGGGGGTATATACAGTGTAATAGAGAGGTACATGGAGGGGGTATATACAGTGTAATATAGAGGTATATGGAGGGGGTATATACAGTGTAATATAGAGGTATATGGAGGGGCTATATACAGTGTAATATAGAGGTATATGGAGGGGGTATATACAGTGTAATATAGAGGTATATGGAAGGGGTATATACAGTGTAATATAGAGGTATATGGAAGGGGTATATACAGTGTAATAGAGAGGTACATTGTAGCGGACTGGACCCTGTACCAGAGTCTGCCCCAGTTTCCTAGAAGGGACTGCTTGCTCGCCTCCTGCCCTGCGACTATGGCCCCATGTATGCTTGTCCTGTTTGAGCGGTGATACCCCAGATAGCTCTGCTATGGAGCCCATTCGTATAATGAAAGACTATGGGAAAGACTTTAGCTCCATGGCAATTGAACTGGACATGTGTGGTCTGAGCGCCATTCAATAATGTGCGCTCAGACCTAAGCTATCTGGGGATATGTTGCATGTATATGTTTTATGTAGTAATTGTAACATTGTGTAATTTTATGTCCTTTTGCAACCATGTGCTCAATGGAGTCTGCCTCTATCCCTGGATATATTGAGCGCTCAGATCCAAGCCATCTGGGGATATGTTACATGTCTGTGTACTGTAAAGGGTGGGACATTGTGTATTGAATAGTGATGTCTGTCCTATTGTCCCCACATGTGTATTGGCGATTTCCCTTTGTCCTGAGAGATAATTGAATGACTCCTCAATTGTCTCCAGGACAGAAGACATTGTGTATTCGCCTGCCTGTGATGATTACATTACCCATGCAGAGGGGAGGGATATGCTGGGTGGGTTGTCTGTATTGTCCCATTGTGTGTGATTGGCTGCTGTATCCCGTGTCGTAGTCTTCCTTCTGGTCCCCTAGGGAGTGTCCACCAGGTGGGAGACCTGGATAAATACCGGGCAGGTAGCCCTCAATAAAAGATGAGAGTTCCTGCTTGACCCTCAAAACGAAGTGTCGTCTCGTTATTGGGGGATTTGACTGTATGCTGATTGCCAGGAGTGTAAGCTGTTCATATTGCTTTTCCTGTTCGGCTGCTTCCCGGGTTCGCGTGTCTCTTGTTCGGAAGTTGGTGAATTCGTGTGGTTTGCAGTTCGGGAAGTTGGTGATTGCAGTAACTGCTGGTGGGTCTGAAAAGGGAATATCGCCTAAACGGAGTTGTGTGCGTAACGGTCCGTTACATTTGGTGGCAAACAGCGGATCATTTCCACAGCCCAGAAGGACATCTACAGGGCAACACCATTCCTTGGATTACAAAGTGAGGGCAACGCCAGTACCCGTACAGCGCCCTATCTACAAAAAGAAAGAACTTCAGGAGAACAAGCATGGCACCCAGCTACACGCAGGAGGAATTTGACAGAGAGCTGAGATCACGGCTGATTTTCTTCGACCCAACCCCGGAGAAATCTGTGCAGTTCGTGAGGAGGATAACAGCAGAGTACCTGCAGTTCATGGCAGATGGTATCGTCCGCCCTCCCCAGCGGCTGAGTGCGTTCCGGAGAGCTGAAGGTGCCGTCCTTCCTCCCCAGCGGCCGTGTGTACCCCGGGAGCTGAAGGTGCCATCCTTCCTCCACAGCGGCAGTGTGTACCCCAGGGAGCTGAAGGTGTCGTCCTTCCTCCCCAGCGGCAGTGTGTACCCCAGGGAGCTGAAGGTGTCGTCCTTCCTCCCCAGCGGCCGTGTGTACCCCGGGAGCTGAAGGTGCCGTCCTTCCTCCACAGCGGCCGTGTGTACCCCAGGGAGCTGAAGGTGTCGTCCTTCCTCCCCAGCGGCAGTGTATACCCCAGGGAGCTGAAGGTGCTGTCCTTCCACCCCGCGGCAGTGTGTACCCCAGGGAGCTGAAGGTGTCGTCCTTCCTCCCCAGCGGCAGGGTGTATCCCAGGGAGCTGAAGGTGCCGTCCTCCCTCCCCAGCGGCTGTGTGTACTCCAGGGAGCTGAAGGTGCCGTCCTTCCTCCCCAGCGGCAGTGTCTACCCCGGGAGCTGAAGGTGTCATCCTTCCTCCCCAGCGGCAGTGTCTACCCCCGGGAGCTGAAGGTGTTTCCCTTCCTCCCCAGCGACAGTGTGTACCCCAGGGAGCTAAAGGTGTCATCCTTCCTCCCCAGCTGCAGTGTGTACCCCAGCAGCAGGACAAGATATTGAAAGGGGAGACAGTTGGTCCCCCCTCCACCAGCAGAGAGAGGGTCAGGGAGAGGAGCCTGCTACCCGCTCTCCCCAGCGGCAGTCTACAGTTCAGAGAGAGGGGCTTGTTACACCTCTCTCCAGCGGCAGCCTAACCCACCAAGGGGAGATGTTACGCCCCCAACGGTGCAGATGGGACCGTGGTCTCTGCACTTGCAGCACAAGGGGCAAGGATGGTCGGTCCTGTCCGCCAGCCACAGAGCGGTTTATCCAGAGGGGAGACAGTCGGTCTCCTCCCCCACAACCAGGCTCCCACCAGGCTACTCCGTGGTAGCGCTGGCCCCAGGGCAGAGTATCGCCGGTCTCTGCCCACTCAGCAACCCACCTAGGCAGTCTACCAGTCCCCCGCACAGCCGTAGTGAGGCACCTGGACATGGACAAGTTGCTACTTTATCCAGGTGTAGTAACCATTTATTGTGGGTGGGCTGTACTGCTGTTTGTGCTTCGTGGGTGGGCTGTTGGACTAACCAGGGCACTGACCGGCAGGAGGTCAGATACCCTGTTAGTCTCTTTGGTAAAGGGGAGAAATGTAGCGGACTGGACCCTGTACCAGAGTCTGCCCCAGTTTCCTGGAAGGGACTGCTTGCTCGCCTCCTGCCCTGCGACTATGGCCCCATGTATGCTTGTCCTGTTTGAGCGGTGATACCCCAGATAGCTCTGCTATGGAGCCCATTCGTATAATGAAAGACTATGGGAAAGACTTTAGCTCCATGGCAATTGAACTGGACATGTGTGGTCTGAGCGCCATTCAATAATGTGCGCTCAGACCTAAGCTATCTGGGGATATGTTGCATGTATATGTTTTATGTAGTAATTGTAACATTGTGTAATTTTATGTCCTTTTGCAACCATGTGCTCAATGGAGTCTGCCTCTATCCCTGGATATATTGAGCGCTCAGATCCAAGCCATCTGGGGATATGTTACATGTCTGTGTACTGTAAAGGGTGGGACATTGTGTATTGAATAGTGATGTCTGTCCTATTGTCCCCACATGTGTATTGGCGATTTCCCTTTGTCCTGAGAGATAATTGAATGACTCCTCAATTGTCTCCAGGACAGAAGACATTGTAGTATTCGCCTGCCTGTGATGATTACATTACCCATGTAGGGGATTGTATCACAGGCAGAGGGGAGGGATATGCTGGGTGTGGTTGTCTGTATTGTCCCATTGTGTGTGATTGGCTGCTGTATCCCGTGTCGTAGTCTTCCTTCTGGTCCCCTAGGGGAGTGTCCACCAGGTGGGAGACCTGGATAAATACCGGGCAGGTAGCCCTCAATAAAAGTTAGAGTTCCTGCTTGACCCTCAAAACGAAGTGTCGTCTCGTTATTGGGGGATTTGACTGTATGCTGATTGCCAGGAGTGTAAGCTGTTCATATTGCTTTTCCTGTTCGGCTGCTTCCAGGGTTCGTGTGTCTCTTGTTCGGAAGTTGGTGAATTCGTGTGGTTTGCAGTTCGGGAAGTTGGTGATTGCAG